>PVIH01007085.1:5696-104099 GCA_004025045.1 Sigmodon hispidus
GTTTTTTTTTTTTTTTTTTTTTTTTTTTTTTGGAACTAGAGGAGGATCTTGGGGACAACAGAGGTAAGGTGAAGTACTAGGAGAAGAGAAGAGAAGGGAAACTGCCATTGAGCTGTACTGTATAAGAAAGACTAAAATAAATTCATACATATACAGAACCTACTTAAAAAAATAATGTTTAAAGGTCTTCCAAATATTTTGATCTTCTCCTCTCTCTCTCTCTTTCTCTCTTCCTCTTTTTCTCTCTGTCTCTGTGTGTGTGTGTGTGTGTCTCTCTCTGTCTGCATGTATGTGTGTGTTTTCCTGCCTTGCTCCTGCAAGGTGGAAATGTGGTCCTCTGACACCTAGCTGAAGCCCAAGCCCAGCCTCTGCATGTCTCATCTTTAAGACTAGAATAACCCTACCTGAAAATAATCACTAATTTTTATGATTGTAAATAACCCATACAATGTTATTTCCACTTCACAAATCCAAATATATTACAGAATTTATTTATAATGTTCATTTTAGTTATAATTATAAATAACTTACATGCGTTTTCTCATAAACTAATTTTCTATCTGGAAGGTAAAATCACTATCATTTGAAGAATAAACTTAAACTGTGTATTCTATTTTTGTTAGAATCAAGTGATGTTATTTATAATTCTCCATAACTTCATCTTAAAACACCCTGTGAATCCAGTATATGACAGCATGCCTTTAATGCCAGCACTGGGGCACTGGGGTGGCAGAAGCAGATGGATTTCTGAGTTCAAAGTCAGCCTGGTGTACTGAATAAGTTTCAGAGAGACAACACCCTGTCTTCAAAAACCAAGAGCAACTAACCAGCAAACCAAACAAATAAAATTATCTTTTGAGCAAATAAGAAATTCATACTGGTTTTGATGATACATTTTTAAAATGTGTATATATATGTATATATGCCTACAATAAAATAATCATCTTTCTAGAAGCTTTATCCTAATTTAGATCACCTAAACCTATCCAATGTAAAAATACATTATTTTTAAAGTGAAACTATATTTGAATATTCAGAATATAAAGTGAATATCCCCTCTGCCCAGATTTATTCTCTAAGTATAACATTTTTATATATATTTTTTTTCTTAGGGAGAAAAAAGAGACAGAGAAAGAGAGGGAGGAGGGACAGAGGGAGAGAGGGAAGGAGATGAGAAGATGATATAAATGAAAAAAGAAATTCAGGAGTTCTACTACTTAAATTATTTGTTTATGCTTTGTCTTTGATACAACAGCATCTTTCTTATAATTACTTGTTATGGAATATTAGCTTAACTTTGCAAAGTTTTGTTGCATTTGTTTAACTATATAAATATGTGTTGCTGCTTTACCTTGCCTGCCTAAGGCTCCTGATTTTTCTAATAGAAAGCTGAAGAGCAAATAGTGAAAAAGGGGTTATAGTTGGCACTTCTGGGCAGCAAGAGTAAGTAGGAAGAGAAATTTAGGCTCAAGGAAGGGAAGACAGAAAAGGAGACACAAGGGGCCGATCAGTCAGACATATAGGGACCAGGAAAGTAGAATATAAAGAATGAAAGAAAAGTAGAAAGCCCCAGAACAAAACATAGATGAACAGAAACGGATTAAGTTAAAAGAGCTAGTGGGACAAGCCTATGCTAAGGCCGAGCATTTATAATTAATAATTCTTTTCCATGTCTTCATTTGGGAGCTGGCTGGTATTTCAAATAGAAATCCAACTATAATGGTACTCTATCTCTTTGATGAAAGATACTGGGTGTTATTTGATATGATTTCTTAAACTGTGTCTGAACTTCCATTGTCGAAGAGTGGCAAATGAATTTCTCTGTAGTCCATGATAAAAATGATATTCTTGATAATAATGATCATGAATGCTATACTAACTTGACATATCATTTTTGTTTAACTTAGGATAAAAAGGTATCATGAGAGCCAAGTTTAAATAACATGGCCTCTTTATTGTACCTTTAAACTAACATTGACTATCATGGCTTATATAAGAACAAGAATCATTGCTCTGTGCCTTATATAAATCAAACAAATAAAAATACAAAGACCTAATAATATTAAATAATTTTCAAATAGATAATACCTTCTTAAAATATGTTACATTAACATAATCCTCAAAAGTCTGTAATGCAAATATCCTAATTTTCTTCCATTTGTAGATGATGCAGGCCAAGAAACAAACAAACCTAAAAACAAGAATATAACAGGTCTGATCGATATCAAATGTCTATAAAATGCATTTTAACATAGTATTTGTGTAAAAACAAAGAAATAATAAAATTTCAATGAAGATGTTTATTTCTACATAGTCTTGGTGTTATGTCCTATAATCTTAGGTATCTGTTAAACTGAGACCATACTATTCCCAGTTAGGGGCTTACTTAGGTTACAGAGTGAATTCAAAGTTCTCTCAGGACCCTTACTGAGATCTTATCTAAAAACCACATGTGGGAAAAGCAAAATTACAAAACTATTTTCTTATCTCTTGTTAGAAAAGTGACTACTAAATATCTATCAAAACATACTCACATTTTTAGGAACAAAATACTGCATGAACTATACTATGTGCATCATTTCATAGTGTAGTACACTGGAAATTAAGTTATGTTTACTGATCACTTGGAGTCATATAAAAATAAATATTTCTTATCTTCTGTGGCTCTATTTACTTGTGACAAAATCACAGACAATAAAGATGTGCACGGTATAACTATTAGTGTAATTGCTTAATTCTGTATTTCAATGCAATTCCTATATTGAAAGATGGAAGTTGGTTTAATTATTTAATGATTAAAGTTTTCTTGGGCTATGTCATCTTAAAATATTTATAAATCTAAACCAAACTAATTTAAAAAAAAATCACAAAATTTTTCTAAGGATAAAATTGTAAAAGTAAAAACAGGACAAAAAAATACAATTAGGACAATAAATAAGAAATTTTCATAGACAACTTTTAAAGTATGTACTATGGAAAAACATCATAAACATTTATGTAAAAATAATAACAAATATAAACAAAGAGCTATTTAAATAAATGTTTATCAAAGTTTTAGATGGAAATCTGTCTGTCTCTGATGTAAGAACATAATCGATTTTTTTTATTTATGCTTTTCAAAGGCCTGTTAAGTTTTGTTACATAAGTCCTGTTACAGCAAACTACCACAGACACTGTTTTCACATTCTCAACATTTGCCTGAAATTGCCCATTCCTAAATTAGCCTTTACAGCAATTTCATGGATATTTTAGTTCAAATGTTGCATTTCCTCCAAGCTACCCACATTGCCTCTGTCAAATTCCCATAGGCAGTAGAAGGGTTTATAAGCCTGTGAGCCAGGTAACAGTGGGAAGCAGAAGAGTATCTATTGTGTCATAGCTTTCGTAATTAGCCACTTTGTGGGAAGAATCACTGCCTTACAAAGGCATCTGGAATTAGCTTTGCACAGTGACCTCTTTCTACACCTATCTTGTCAGCAGGCAGGACCCAGCTGGAGAATGGAGGGCTCTCTGTGCTGGAGCACAGTCAGAAAGCTGCCACACCTGCAGCCTCAAGTGATGAGCCTTGAAAGAGAAATTACTGGTGTCACAATTAGCCTTGACAAGACATAATCTTTGAATAAATATTCAGGTTAAAAGCATATAAAAATCCATAGTGGAGTTCGTGGAAGTATTATCAAAGCCATAAATTGAGCCACAGAAAAACATACTAAATTAGGTATCACTTAAATCTCTTGAGTACAAAATATGTATAGTTGGTGTAGCTTATTTTATCTTTGTTCTTAAGAATATTTGCATTCACTAAAGGAAAGTGAACAGTTTACCTTACTTTACATTATGTTATGATAAAAGAAAAATACAAACAGTATCACGTAATGAATTTGTTGGGTGGGGGGGTCTTTAAAACACAGATTGCTAAATATGAGAATTTTTAGAATTTCAAAATGTCTTCTTTGGTACCTGATTTTACTTGTGTTGGTTTGAATGATAAATGACATCCATAAGATTACATGTTTGAATACTTGGTCACCTCTTAGAAACCCTATTTCAAAAACTTACAGAATCTGTGAGGCAGAGGCTTCCTGGAGAAAGCTCAACACATTGTTTTTTAGCCCCTCCCCAGTTAGTATTTGATTCCTGTCTTGTTCCTGTGTGTGGATGAAAAATGGAGTCACCTAGCATCCTGCTCCTCCCAACAATCCCTGACTGTTGCCATCACACTCCAATCCTGTCTTAGAAAACTTCCTTTTGTCAGTTTACTTTATCACTGTAACACAAAAGTAGCAGACACACTCATGGAGTGTAGACCCCATTGGGGAGTACCATCAAATATTTTTACATTCATTACTTCAAGCCAGGCCTGATGCACATACATCTGTGAAATCTATAGAAAAAATCTTGAATTCAGGGTCATCCTGAGCTTCTTGAGAATCTGACCTTATTCTATAAAATCCAAATCTCATAAAACAAATAAATTATAGGGTATTATTCCTCACTTTATGAGAAATTTCATTGAAAAAGTAACTATAATTCACATGAAAATTCTAGACCCTGATAAACAAAAGCAATATTAAGTATAAAGAAAAATACTCCAAGTATCTCAGCACTTAGTTGCAAATTACTATACAAAGATAGTTACAAAAAACCTAAAGCAAATAGAAAACACATTGTTAATACCTCGGTGTAACTACAACCAAAAAAGTAGCAGATCTGTTTGACAAAAATTTGAAATCACTAAAGAAAGAAATTGAAGTAGATATCAAAAAATGGAAAGATCTCTCATGTTCCTGGATAGATAGTATCAACATAGTAAAAATGGCAATCTTCCAAAAGCAATCTACAGATTCAATGCAATTTCCATCAAAATTTCAACACAATTTTGTAGAGACCTTGAAAGAACAATATTCAATTTCATTTGGAATAACAGGAAAGCCAGAACTGTGAAAACAATTTGGCTCAAAAAAAGAGCCCCAGGAGGTATCACCATCCCTGACTGCAAGTTATACGATAAAGCTACAGTAATAAAAACAGCCTCGTACTGGCATAGAAACAGATAAATGGATAACTGGATAAATGGAATCAAATTGGAGACCTAGACATTAACCCACACATCTATGAACACGTGAGTTTTAAAGAGGTAAAAAATATTCAATGGAAAGAAGATACTATCTTCAACAGTGTTGGTATAACTGGATGGCAGTAGGTAGAAAAATGCAAATAGATCTAAACCTATCACCCTGCACAAAACACAAATTCAAGTAAATCAAAGACCTCAACATAAACCCAGCTACACTGGACTTGATAGAAAAGAAAGTGGCACATACTCTCTAACCAACTGGCACAGGTGACCACTTGTAAATATAATACCAATAGCACAGACACTAAGAACAATTAATAAGTGGTACCTCTTGAAACTGAGAAGTTTCTGTAAGGCCAAGGACATTGTCAATAAGACAAAATGACAGTCTACAGAATGGGAAAATGTTTTAACCAACCCTACAAGGGACAGAGGATTGATCTCTAAAATATATAGAGAACTCAAGAAACTAGAACCCAAAGTCTTAAATAGCCCAATTAAAAATGGGGTTCAGAACTAAAAAGGGAATTCTCAGTACAAGAATTACAAATGGCTGACAGGCACTTGAAAAAGTGCTCAACATCTTTATCCATCAGAGAAATGAAAATGAAAAGAAGTTTGAGTTACCACCTTACACCTGTCAGAATAGCTAAGATTAAAAACATGTATGACAGCCTATGCTAAAGAGGATGCATAGCAAGGGGAACACTCTTCCATTGTTAGTGGGAGTGTAAACTTGTTCAGCCACTCTGGAATGCAGTATGGTGGTTTCTCAGAAAACTGGGAATCAATCTCCCCAAGGATCCAGCAATACCACTATTGGAAATATACCCTAAAGAAGCTCATTTGTATCCAAAAAGCATTAGCTCAACTATATTCATAGCATCATTATTTGTCTTAGCAAGAATCTGGAAACAACCTAATTTCCCCTCAAGTGAAGAATGGTTTAACAAACTGTGGTACATCTATACAATGGAGTACTACTCAGCGGTAAGAAAAAATGATATCCTAAAATCCACTAGCAAATGGATGGAACTGGAAAACATCCTCCTGAGCGAGGTATCTCAAACCCAGAAAGATAAGCATGGGATGTACTCACTCATTAGTGGACTTAAAAAAAAATGTCATTGTATACAAGAGCTCAAGACTAGAACATAGCTCAATGACACAGTGCTTCACTTCTGCATTGATGGTCTCTGGCAGGGGTGTGGGTGAGGAAAAACTCATTTTCTTTAAAGGAATGGCCACAGGGAACATAATTATGCTCCAGTAAGTAAATGAGCAGCATGAATGGACTTTTTTGTAAATGGGGACATCATAAGAGTGGATATGAAACTAAGAGGACTGATAACTGAATTTGATGGGGTGCATGATATAAAATCAACAAACAATAAATAAAAATATTAAAAAAAGAAAGAAAGAAAGAAAGAAAGAAAGAAAGAAAGAAAGAAAGAAGTTAAGCTAGGGAAGGTAAATATCATATCTTCTCTGTCATACGTGAATTTTTAAAAGTCATTGAACATATATACAAATACACATACAAACATTTTCCCACCTATAAGCTGATGAAGCTGAGATAATTTAAGTATTTTTAATTTATAAACACTGAAGAATACAATATTATTAAGCATAGTATGAACTGTATCTTCTAAATTATGCTGTGCTTGATTTTTATTTAATGAAGTATAAGATAAATTTTAGAACATCCCAAAATTTTTCTTTGACCCATGAGTTATTTAGAAGTTGTATGCTTAATTTAATAAAAATGGTCTGACTTCTAGGTATGCTCAAGTTTATCTACTACTAAAGAATTACTACACCTGGCAGTATAGCATAATCCCTAAAATAGAAAAAAAAAATGGATATCTATGATTTTACTGAAATGTTCAATATAAAAATACTGTTAAAACAAAATTAAAGATTTAATCAATCAAATATATAAAAGGTTTAATTTCATGCTCTATAGAGAAATATTTAGACTGAACTATAAGAAAATGAATACATTTTGAAGAACTAAATAATAAGCTTACAAAACATGATATGTAGATGGTAAACATTAAGTGAAGAGGTTCATAAAACTATCAGTTGCTGAGGTACATAATGTTTAAGTGATTGTAAGACATCACTAAAATCTTTATAAACTAACACAGAGAGAAAGAAAAGAGAGGTAAGAGAGGTGGAGGAAGGAATAGGAAGATGGAGGGAGATTGAAACGAAGAAACCAAGAAACTTCCTCCTAAATATAAAAATATCTAAACTTCAGTGAAGAGATGATACATCAATTAATAAAATATAAGGTAAGATAATGTGTGCATCTTGGTATGTCAATCATTTGACAAAGGAACAAAGTGTGACTTGAGTAGGACAGTGGGCGAGTTTTGTGAGGACAGGATTGTTCTATGTATTCAACACTTGCTTATAGTGAAGAACATCATCTATCCATACATTTGAAAAAGGTAATTTTTGTTTATTGAAATCAATAGCTCATCAAACATCACTTTTACTAGAAAGTTATAATAGGTGAATTGCACAAGAAATACTTCCATTTTTAGGATTTGTTTTGTTTTGGTTGGTTGGTTGATTGGCTTTTTTGTACAGTCTTTTTTCTTAGAACCCCACCTGACCGAGACAGATTCCAAGATAAAAATTTTCACAACACAAGAACTATCCATACAAGCCAATGTTCCAACAAGTATTTATTCTATTCTTCTTATCTAAGAGTCTCTTCCTGAGCTTATTAAAGAAAATGAATTCATCATGTCTTACAGGGAACAAGCATATTCATCTCTTTTATTAATAAATGTGGAGATTTATTATGTAATAGCCTCCTAAATTAGCTTTCTGAAGCCACATAGATATGGATATACCAATTAAAACCATGGGACTTTTAAAAATCTCATTGGCACAAACAAGGGGACAGGATATGAATCTAACTACTTTTAGGGATATAGAAAAGTTCATTCCTTTGAGAGCTTCATAAAGATACTCTTTGAAGCTTCATGGAGAAGTAAATTTAGCAGTTTACTCTGCCTGTGAGTCTCAAATGAATTGAGCTCATAACACCTGTGCTCAGCAGTCTACTGGATGCTTATTTGCTGCAGGTGCGAAGAGAAATGATGTCTTTGATGTTAAGTTTATATATGGTAACTGTACACTATGTTTTAACTCTATCCCCTCTCAGAATATGTCAATTTCCCAAGTCAGTATGCTCTTTTTTGCTAAAAATTAGGAGTTGCATTTTAAAAATTATAGTGGATGAGAAGCTAAGCTGTTTTATGGACTTTTATATCTATAATTACTGTAGCTGAGGCTCTATACATTAAAATACATCCTGTAAACCTGTACCCAAGTGTTTACATTTTTCAATTGCTGGCATGATACAAGAAATATAAAAACAAAAGTGGTCTTTTTTTCCCAGTTGTGTCATATTTTGATGGTTGAATGAGAAGCACAATCAAGCATTCCATTTTGTAACTTCAAAATCCTTTATGAGAATATATGTTATGTAAAATTTATAATGAGTTTTATTTTTGCCCTTTGCCATTTTCAATAGAAAATGTAAGGAAAGCACCACAAATTTCACAAGAATACTAATTTTTTACCTTTAAAATCATAGTTATAAATATTGGCTGCTATAGTGTCATTGTTATCTAATTTAAATTATAAATTATGTTGAAATAGAATCTAATCAAACATTACAAATGTTACTAATCATTATAAATTCTGAACTAACCAGTGGTGAATGCTTATGAGTTCACTTCCAATGTGACATTGAATCAATTTATATTTCTAAATTATTTGTAAACTTATTGTTGAACAATAGTACAACAGATATTTCAAGTAAATCTCAAATAATTTCCTTTTGATCAAAAAAGATGGATGTCTTGTCCGTTCAAACAAATATAAGTCTTGCTTGACAAAAACACCATTCTGCTCAATAGGGGTTCACATTTCATCAAGTTCCTAGTATTGCCTTCAGCAAATTATTCAGATTGAATCTAAGCCTATGTGCTTCAGCCCTATGCTCCACAACTCATGATTGCTGACAGGTTTGTGAACACCTGACTTAAAATAGCATCATCGTAATCACTTGCAGATAGGTAAATAGAAAAGGCACAGACATGAACCTAGCTATACAACATCACCTTGGAAGAAGTCCCATTTAGAGTTGCCCTTAGCAACCCAACTAGTTTTTGTCCTTCTTTTAGATACAAGCTATTCGTATGCTAACATGAAAATTTCCTGTTTTGCAGGAAATCATGCTTTCATTTGGACTATTTTTTTCTCATGTGCAGATGATTTCTCAATGTTTTCTCTAGTTTAATGAGTATTAAACTGTGGCAAAAGACTTTCAGCATTAGCAGAATTCTAATGATACTTTTTTCCACAAAAATTGTTACTTTCAAGAATATTCTAATAAAAATTGAGTGAATTTATAATCAGTGCTTCCAAGGTGGATTCACTAGACAAATCTCACAAAGCTAAACATGAAGTAAGGTTTAAAAGTGAACGAGGCATCTGCTACAAGGGGTTATATACTTGCAATATCAGCTCAGAAGACAGAAACAGAAGGGCTGAGTTCAAAGGGTTCAGACAGGATAAAAAATAAATAAATAAAAATAAAAGAGGAAAGAGGATGAAGGAAAGGATGACAGAAGAGAAGGAGAGACGTTAAGTGGCAGACAGGCTGAGGAGTAGAAAGATAACATTAGAAGTAAATGAACTCTTGTTAGTTTGTTTATAGACCACTAATGAGTGAGTACATCCCCTGCTTATCTTTCTGAGTTTGTGATACCTCGCTCAGAAGGATATTCTCCAAATCCATCCATTTGCCTGCAAATTTTAGAATCATTTTTTTCTTACTGCTGAGTAGTATTCCATTGTGTAGATGAACCACAGTTTGTTAATCCATTCTTCAGTTGAGGGATATCTAGGCTGTTTCCAGGTTCTTGCTATTACAAATAATGCTGCTATGAACATAGTTGAGCTAATACCTTTGGAGAGTGAATGTGCCTCTTTAGGGTATACACCCAGAAGTGGTATTGCTGGGTCCTTGGAGAGATTGATTCTCAATTTTCTGAAAAACCGCCATATTGCATTCCAAAGTGGCTGAACAAGCTTACACTCCCATCAACAATGAAGGAGTGTTCAAAGCCAAGCATGCCCAAGCTGCAATCCACAACCAATGAACAGCTTGGGATCAGAAACACCCTGGACTGACCCTTCGGATCCCACTCCAACTATAGGAACACCTGACTCACTCTTGAGGAAGGGGGGACAAAACTGGATTTGGCCAGGAGTGGAGACTGATCTAAGCATTATTGGGTCAGTGGGATCATAGCACTGTCTGTTCCCTGCCCAGGGAGGGGATGGGGAGTTGTGAAGAAGAAAAAATGACCTGATGTGGTGGGAGGGGGAAGTAACCTTGAATGGGGATATACAGGGATGAAAAAAAAAATTCAGAGGGAAAGCTGAACACAAAGTAAATATATGTGTAGCAATCTTATTTGCATTATCACCCTTGATAAGTCATGCTTATGATTTTTATCATCTTTATAGTTATTGTTAACTTATCAGCATTTTAAATTCATTTTACTGTTTTTTTGATAAATACAAAATAAATAAAGAAAAAAAGGTAAAAAAAAAAAGTAAATGAACTCCTCTGATTTCAAGTTTAAGCATTTATTTGACTTAATACTTAGGTTTCTATACTAAATTGTGCCCTCCCCACTATCATAAGATACTTTTTGTACTTTTGACAATAAAACTTATATGTTATGGAAATAAGCATGCACATATTATAAAATTTAATTGTAACTATATTACATTCTTGTATTAGTTAGGGTTTTTTATTACTGAAAAAGAGACACCATGACCAAGACAACTCTGATAAAGAAAACATTTAATTCTGTTGGCACATTTACAGTTCTGAGTTTCCATCCATCATGGTGGGAAACATGTAGGCAGCAGTGGTGCTGGAGCTGAGAGTGCTTACATCTTGATTCAGAGGCAACAGGAATTCCACTGTCTGTCTCACTGAGTGAAGCTTGAGAAAATGATCTCAAAGCCCATCCCCTCAGGGATACATTTGTAATACAAGGTGTTGTCCAGATTAAAAATGTGCCCTCCAGCCTCAAGATTAAAGGTTTGTGTCATGTAGCCTCCTTCAACAAGGCACTTAATAGTGCCACTTCCTAGAGTTTATGGAAACCAAATTACATTCAAACTACCACAAACCTACTAATAAGTCTCATCTTTTTGATGGCATAAAGAGTATAAAAAATGTATTTAGGGACAACTAATGCCAAAATTGCAGACCAACTAGTTAGTTTACAGCCATTTGTTCTTTCATTGGTGTCAGAACAGATTTCTTACATTATCTTTCTTGAAGAAAGTATTTGTATTTGCAATTCACCAACTCAGAATGACTAACCAGAATATGTGATTGCTACTCCACAAGACAATGGAAGTGCTTTGACTTTATTGTTTGTGAAAGTGCATCAAATCTTACAAGCTCTAACTTAGCAATAGGTGCAGCTTTGTAACTGGATATGCAGGAAGCCACAAAAGAAAATTCTTTGGTGGCAATCATTGACATCTTTCCCCAGTGAAGCTTTGTGTTTTATCTAAAAATATAAGCCTTACATTTTCACTTGTTATAAATTCACTTGAAAAATGAGAGAACATGACAATCATGTAAGACTTTTTGAGAGAGAAATTAGAGGATCCTGAATACAAAGACCAGATTTAGAAGCAGAATATGTAGCTACTGAAAATTCAAACTGAACACATAATGATTATAATATACATTTACATAAAAAACTGACAAGCTATAAAATACTTTCACAATCATGAATTTTAACAATGAACCTTCTCAGAGATTATCAACCTAATTATGAAGGAACTGTTCCTCATAGATTTAAATTGCATCCTCCACTCCTGATTTACAGAGCTGATTTACAGACCAATGGAATGGTCAGGTTAGACCCCAGATGGTCTTATTCTAAATTTTATTATGGAAATGAATATAGAGGTTTCCTGCATAACTAAACATGGAAAGTTCATGAAACCCAGCTGAACTACTTTTGGGCATCAACTAAAGGACTCTATCTTCAAGCACATCCATATATGTTCTTCTCTCTTTCTCTGTGTATTACAGCACTTTCATATAGAAAATGTATAGTTAGCCTAATTGTCAATTAACAGATAAATGAGAAAGAAAAATGTACTAAATATGTACATAAAACTGTATTCAGTCAAAAAACAAACATATTATGAACTTTCATGTACAAAAAAGAGAAAGAAGAGAAAAAATACAAAAGGAAACACAGCATGTCAAGAAATGAAGACACAAGAATGGTTGTTCAATAATAATTATTAAGATCATGTAATCATCTCAAATATTTAGATAAAAATAGTTCTTTCAGAGTCCTGAGTGATAACTCTTACACCATGGACTGAACTTGGGATTCTTGCCCTCCTTGGAGAATGGATGAGGTACGGCAAGTTCCTTGGAGCATGGACGAGGTAAGGCAAGGTCCTTGGAGAATGGATGAGGTAGGGTAAGGTCCTTGGAGAACGGATGAGGTAGGATAAGGTCCTTGGAGAATGGATGAGGTAGGATAAGGTCCTTGGAGAATGGATGAGATAGGATAAATTTCTTGGAGAATGGATGAGGTAGGATAAGGTCCTTGGAGAATGGATGAGGTAGGATAAGGTCCTTGGAGAATGGATGAGGTAGGGCAAGGCTGAGGGAGGACAAGGAGGGACTAGGAGGAGGGAGGGAAAGGAAGCAGTGATAGAAATGAAAAAAACATTAAATAAAGAAATGGAAAAAATACTTCCTTCATAAACAAAATGTAGACTATTCCTTTTAATAAATACAGTAATAAATGAAGAAATAGGAATCATTAAAAAATATTTCACATATGAATAAGATTGTTTTATATAGAATGAATTAGTATATAAAAATTAAAGAAGTATAGAAAATAAGGATAAAATTTTAATTTTCTCAATAAAGAATTATTGCTGATCTTTAAAAAATACTTCCTCAAATAATACAGAAGATTAAAAATTTAATCTTGACAAAACTAATAAAGATGATATTTAGGTTCACATCAAAATGTGGCTGTGCTTGAAGTTTGTGCTTTATTTTCACTCCTGAGCACAAAGACCATTAATCTGTTCTACTACAAATACCATAGATAATAACACTCAAATTTTCTGAGCACTTTTGTTATTTCTTCTCTTTTTCAATGTGGACTATACTTCAACAACCAATATTTATTTAAGAACTAAAATAAAATTGGTATTTTGTCTTGCAACACGAGTGAACTTAGTTATTTGGTCTTAGGTGTATCATAACCATTCCTGTTTCAAGGCCAATGAGTGCTCAATATAGAAAACTAACAAAGGCCGGTAAAGAAAAAGCAACAAAATATGAGATATTTCTTAAACTATTTGAATTATCACATTTCGCCTGTACATACATTACATTTACCTAAAGAAGTCACAAAACTTAATTTATGTAGACCCCACAAGCCCCTTTCAAATGGGTAAAATCACAACAAATGAGTAAACAAATGTTGTTCATTTATAAAAATATGTCACCTGCTGCCAGGAGTGGAGGCTGAACTAAGCAATATTGGGACCTTGGGACCGCCTATCCATGTGGGGGATGGGAAGATGTGGAGAAGAGAGAATGTCCTGATGTGGTGGGAGGGGAAAAGGACTTTCAATGAGGATATACAAGGATAGAAAATGTGACTTCATTATTCATAATAATAAAAAAATAACTGAAAATGTAAAAATGGCTATAGAGTAAAAGGGATGGTATTATTGAATCACTTGGTTGGGTGTTATAATTAAGACGAGTAGTGTCAAATAGGCATCAAAAATATTTGTGTGATATTTTAAAATATGCAGCATATGACAAGTCACATAGTTAATTGTAAAAGTTCTGTGTATAATACTTATATTATTTATAGTATCTAGTGATATTTTTCAGAAAGAAAATGTAGACATGATATAGAATATTAGCTACTTTGTTATTTTGTTTTACATTATTTTTCTATAACAAACTAAAGTTTTAAACATATAAATTATCCATTTGATAAGATAAATGGGAAGTATTATTCTTTCCAATTGCTTTAAAATACTTAAAAACAAAATCGTTGATTGTAAAAAGAAAATACATCACCTGTGTTGTGAATTTTTAGATTTATGCAATGTCAAAGGTGAGCAGACCTTCAGCCATCCTCTGTTTTAGTACCCATTAGGTATTTACCTTCAGGGAAGTCTTTATGGATGCACAGTATAGTCCATCTTCCACAATCATACCATGAATATAGTGTCCACAATAGCATACATTTGTGTTGTCTCTCATTTGCAAAGAGGACACTTGACAAAGAGAAAATAATTAATTTCTAGAAATTCACAGAACACATTTTTAAATCTATAATCCTACACAATTTTGAAATTCTTTTTTAAAAAAAGCTCATGAAAATCTGAAGGGAAGCTCAAGGCTAAAACAAAAAAGAAATTAGCAGAGAGCGAATTAGGATATAATTTATCAAACTATTCTAAGTTTTACTGAGATGCTTTAATCAGACAAAAGAAATGGTTAATAAGACAAAATGGAAACCTACATACAGCATGGCAAAAGATGCTAATCAACACCACTTCTGACAGAGAGCTGATACTTATAAAAGTCAATAAACTAGACATCAATATGTGTGATTGTGTATGTTACCTGTAAATACAATATGTACATAACTATATACAATTACAAGTGATTAATGCACACATAGTTTTTGAGTAAGGTTCATGTGCATGACCCTTGTGAATGGTAACCACTACTTCATTCAAAAGTTGATAAGCCTTTCAGTTATTGTGGTCTTTGAAGAATTAATTTGCAGTATTCCAAGTTTAATAAATATTCACATATTAATTTACCTTTGTGTGTGTGTGTGTGTGTGTGTGTGTGTGTGTGTGTAAGTTGGAGAGAAGGTTTCTCTGTGTGGCTATAAATTTTCTGGAACTCATTTTATATAGCAGTCTGGGGATTCACCTGCCTCTAAGTTCCAAATTCTGCAATTAAAGGTATGCACCATCATACTTTTTAAATTTATTTTTAAAAGTATGTTGACTTGGCCATAACTGAAATTCCTCTTGTTTCTCTTCCTATTGCTGTGTATGGTGAAAACCCTGCAGCTTTGAGTCTTCAAAACTTTCATTCATGTGCTTCGGAAGATCACACATGAGGTGAATGATGGGGTGGGCCAAGCATAACCCACGTTTTGAGCCTGGGTAGCTGCAGGGTTGGTGAGCCAGCTAGCTCTCCTTAGTCCTCACCACCAGACAGCATTGATAGTGCCGAAACCAGAAGTCCCAGGCCAGACCAACAGATCTTTGCAATAAATTCTTGCAAACATATATGGATAAAAGGGATACTGCATGGTTCACTTTCTCACACTACAGCTCCACAGTGAGACTGATTTTTTTCCTTCTCTCTCTCTTCCTTTTTTCTCTTACATTATATTATATTTTATTGGGAGGGAATGTTGAGAGGACAGAAAGTGGATATTAAAGAATGGAGACATGAACAAGAAAGAGATACATGTAGTGAAACATACAAAAAATAATTTTAAAAACAGTAAGTTGCCTTGTATGAATATAAATATACCTCAATAATAGACTCTACAGTCATTTGTTTATAGAAAAACAGTATCTTTTCTTTAGATTTTATCCATCTAAATCTGTGTAAGGTGATAAAACATGTTGTGTTTAATCATTTGTAATTCACTTTCAGTACCACTCAGAGGGAGCGTAATACAAATTGTTATCATCCTCATTATGTAGATAAACAGGTCAGAGTTCAGAGCTATTGGGAAGTCAAAGAGATGATAAGAGACATTGTTAATATCTAAGCCTTCTCAATTAAAATGACATTTATGAACCTAATTTTGAATTCAAGATGTAGTATAAAAGACATAGTTGTTCAAAGTCCCAGTCCACCTTTGCTTATGAGTTAATGGGAGAGAATAGTTCTTGAATTACTTTCAAGGCAACAATGAAATTATTTTAAAGATCATTTATAAAAACTCAAAAGTGTTTACACACTTTATATTTTTCATCTTTTGTACCCTGAATTACTTTCTGAGATAATTATTTGCATATTATAGATGAGATAAATAAAATTTAAAAATTTTATGTGACTATCCCACTGTTAAATATATAGCAAATGTGTACAGTTGAAACTCATCTCCAGATAAATCTATCACAGAGACATATGAGATCAAATCAATCTCTGTTTGTGATAAGTCCTGCTTCCATTCTAAGATTATGTAAAACCTAGGCATATAGCCAAAGCTTAATTATAGGCACAATGAGGTCTAGATGAAGACCACAGTAAAAAATCTGGCATAATGTTTTAAGACTTTTTCTTTGCCCTCAGTTTAGATTAATCATGTTGTAATAGAGACAAGTGTGCAAAATTGTTAAAATTGTAAGTTGGTCAAGTTACAGAGATTATAATCAAATGTCATATTAAATTGGACAGAAAATTAAGCAAACTTGTTTAAGATTAAATTACTGAACAAAGTGATAAAAACATTATAAGCATCATAAACTGAGAAAGTAATTGATAATTGTTAACTCTGGGCATTTTTTTTTAAAAGTTGCTTTTCTCAGTCAAGTGGTCCTATGTGGAATTACTATGACCTAGGGCCCTCAACAGGCCCTATCTTCAACAGCCATTCTAAGCTGGTATAAGGAAGATATGCATAAGATACTTCCTGAGAGCCAACCTGGTTCTGCCTGAGGGCCTCAGCAAGAGAGGCAGAGTCCTGATGAGATATGACCCGGACCAATGATAGATGATCCCACCATACTATCAGATGCCAGCATAGCAGATCTTACCCTGGGCAGATAGGAGAGTATATAAGACTTGTCTATTCCTGCATAAGTGGAGCTTATGAGCTTTCAACCTTGCTCCTGGTGTCTGTGTCCTTACTCCATACTTACTCGTTCCCTCCCCTAGGAGAACTTGCTGTAACTTTGCAGCATCCCCGCAAGAACTGACATACGACATGGGACCTATAGCAAGGCTATCAAGCTAGCCCTTCTTCATTGTTTCAACCATTTTTTTCAGGCTTTCATGTTTGTGTATTTGTGTCACTGCTACACTTGGTGTGAGTAGAAATTTTTTCTTTCAATTTTGCCTTAATAAATTTCTCTTCTTCTCATGCATGATGCTGTAGAGTGCCCTCTGATGAGTGTGCAGTTGATGAGTAGGCTCCTTTGTGTTGTATGGTTTGGGTCTTGTCATTAGGTAAGTGGTGAAACCCCCTTCTTGTACTTTGAGTGTCTGCTTTGTCTGTAAACTCATCTTTTACAGTTAAGAAAACACATAAACTTTGCTCATGTTTGCCTGGTGTTTCCACATAAAAGCTGACCCCTCAAGAAATGTAACCAATGTAACTCCCAACAGTCTACACAGTGACATCATGTGGGCATATGATTGTGGCCTAAGAAAACCATGGAAACACCCACTTAAGCATAGGACATAGGGGTGTGATACACACTTCCTCTTGGATCTCTGTATGTCATATTTTACAATCTCTCTGTTCTTTGCACTTTTAGCCATGAGCAATTTCTCCAGTCACTGCAAGGAGGCCCATATTGGAGATTTCAAGTCCCTCTTGATTAGTCATAGCCTCCAGGTAAAAACAGCTGAGTTAGAGAAATTCTGGGGTGAGGCATCAGTAATGGCCCTATAGATCTTCCCAGAGAACATGTAGTAGCCAATTCTGTGGATGAGAGTGTTGTTCTTGGATAGAAAGAGAGCAGTGGCCTCAGGAGTAAATCCTCAACTACCCTTTCCTCTTATCTTACTCATCATTATTGCAAGCCTGAAATTCTCTCTCCTGCAAGAGATTATTGAGGTTTATACCAAACATTGCCAGGAACAACGCAATGCTAAGTTCTCTGTTACATCAGCCCCATCTATGAATGCTATTCTCCAGCTTCTGCTGAGGAAGAGGCAGATAACTCAGATCAAGCTGGGACTAAGGAGCAGAACAACTGCCCCTAAGGTCTCACATTTCCACTTCCCTTTGTGGCCCAACACATAGCCTTCTCAGTCAATACAGTGCCTAATGCTGAAAATCAGCCAGGGATCTCCACATCCCTGGGGGATTTCTCTCTTATTAAAAGGCAGCCAGTGAATCGAGTCCAGACTCTCTACATTTGCAGCAGGTCATTGCCCAGTGATCCACGTAGTTACAAACTTATTATGATTATTACTACCTTCTCAAAGCAGTTCTTGAACCAGCCAATTATTATTCTATTTTTTTTTTGAGTTGGAAATCTGCTTACAATGATGATCTGGTTAGGGCCAGAGCACTTTCTAATATCATGCTTAATGTCCCAGTGACTTATAATGCTTCTGGATCATAGGAAGTCACCCACCCTGATAAGCAGAGTGCAAGCCATGTCCCTAGAAATGTATTTTTGACTAATGTATGGAACAATCTTAAGAGGCTGTTTGAGCCCCTCCTGGATCCTTGCTTATATTTTGTTCGGCAGGGTGGTATTTTTAATTCTTGTTTTGTTTAAGTGTTTTATAAAACACATTTGTCAGGAAAGAGTGGCCACCAAGGCAACCCTCCAGGTTATAATGGATATCAGGTACCCAGAGTAAAACCCTCTTAGATAGGCAATGCTTGAATGGCCCATTGAAACTTAAAAGACTACTGCCTAAGCCCACCACACAGACTGCTCTGTAAGTATCTTTCTAGTTGAGGACTGGTAGTCAGAGATCAGTAAGAGTTTACTTGATAGGCTAACCTAAAACAGGTACAGTCCAAATGTTTAGCACTCCTATGGTGGAGCCAACAAGGTCAGAGCATGGGACCTGACTCCCACTGAGCATGTTCCATAAACTAAAAAAGTGGATATTTGGGGTAACTATGTTCCAGGGGCCTCCACAGGCATAAGGTGAACCAATCTAAACTGATCTAGGCCAGTATGAGAAGCATGCCCACAAGATACTTTCTACAAGCCAATTTGGGTCTGCCAGAGGGCCTTGACAACAAAAGCAAAGTCCTAGTAAAAGATAGCCACCCCATCCTAGCAGATGCCAGCAGAGATGACCTTCCCCCAGGTAGGACGGAGGGTATAAAATGCTTGTGCCTCCCTGAATAAATTAAATTTGTTGCTTTCAACCTTGCTCCCAATGACTGTGTCATTGGCTTTGACTTTGTTCCTTCTTGGCCCCACCCAAGGACTACTTGTACCATCTCACAACAGACCAAAGAGTGAGAGGTGAAAACCTGGTTCATGTAGACAATGATATCCTCTCTATCATATATATATATATATACATATATACATATATCACTTCATGTGGGATGACAGTATTACATTTCAATGAGGTAAGATATAGATGCTCATTTGACTTTTTTGCGTCTGCAGACAACATATTACCTATGCATATAGTGAGAATATGTGTATGCATATATGTGTATATATGTTAAGTTATGGTAACCCTTAAAAATGTTTGTGATCTCTAGGAGCAAATTTTAATTGGAAATCCATTTCTTTGATTAAGGCATGTATAGTAACCCAGAAACCCTGTCCCATCTCTTCTCACTAAAATCCTGACGTGAAGCAAAAACTATTTGGGATTATAGTGAATATTAAATCTTCAAGATCTATCATATATGTGCCCACACAGACACAAGAGAGTAGAGAGTAAAACAACAAAAATGCAATGTGTATGTGTGTGTGAGATGCATATATATATATATATATATATATATATAAACAGCAATAGGTTTAGTTTATGAAGTATTATCAAAGATCTTTTCTCTCCTGGTAGTGTGAGCATACATAAACTTGGAGCACTATAAAAGCAAATTAGCAGCAATGAAGTGTTCCTAGTGGGTACCAGCTTAACTTATTTCATGTCCTATGACTAAAGTATGTGTTTTCTTCGGCAGTACAGTCCTATCATTAAGTTCTGGAAAGTAACCAAGGCCAGTAGCATTTAAATTAAAGGGAAAGGGCCTATGGAAGCTTATAGCTCTAAAAGAGACATCCTATACCTGGCACTGGATTTGTGACTTGATAAAAATATAGTTGTGGGGAGAAGTAATACTCAATCATTATTAGAAAATTATTGAAATACATTTATGGATAGATGCTTTTATAATAATATGTTTTCATACAAGATTTTTGAGAATCTTTAATGTCACTAAACTTTTCCCATTTTATCTCATTTTTACTTTTCCTCATCCATTATTCACACTTAATTCGCACATTAGCTCTTCTTTAGAGCTAAATAAAATTTTATTATGTGTATGAACCACATTTTTTCTTAGGTTAATGGTTATCTATTTTGTTTATATTTATGAGTTACTGTGAATAAAGCATCAGTAAAAATGGATGAAAACCCAGTTGTGAATCTCATCAGTTATTGCATCTCTTCCCCTAAATCTGAGAAATTATCAAAAAACATGGACAGAATGATTGTAAGAGGATGGATTAATTAATGTCTGCAACAAATCAATATTAATAGGCTAACACAGTTACATTGTATATATGAACCCACAGTGCTTGTGACTCCATGCTCAAAACTTGTACATGATTTGGCCAGTCAAAATTCCAGAATGGATGGGAAAGGGGAAAGTGTGCCATCACTCACTGAGAAACTATGATGTTTGATTTATTTTTCAGGTATAAAATAATGTCACTCAGGTTATAGAAGATGGATAAACCTACAGGCAACTCTAAATGGATTCAATAGTATTTTTAAAAGGGCACAACAATTGGGGATTTGACTTCAGAGGAACACCTGACCCAGTCTTGATAATGGGATGAAGAAATCAGACTTGCCTGGAGTGGATGCTGAACTAAGCCACCTCGAGTCCTTTTGACCTTTCTGGGGAGGGGATGGGGGACTGGGGAGAAGAGAGACTGATGGGAGATGTCAGGAGGGGGAAGGGAGTTTGAACATGGAGATATATGTATAAAAAAAAATGAGACTTTATTCCATAAAAAAAACTCTGAGGCACATTTTCTATTAATAATTTATCAATTTCCTTATTGTGTTAGAGGGACTGGACACCCATATGGGATCATATATATGTTATATAGAAGGAATACTTCCTATTATTAATTATTTCTTATGACAGAATAAATAATGAAGTTAGTTCTGACTTATCAGGAATAAAACAAAAACAACAACAACAAAAGAATTGGAGGGTGGAGTTGTCTAAATGTGAATCTCTTTTATGCAGTTTTGTGTCATAATGGAAGGAGAAATGGATGGAGAAAAAAACAAGGGAGAAAGGGAAGAAAAGAGGGAGAGAGAGATTATAAGAATGATATTTAGACTACCCCAAATACATTCTTTATAGTTTGGTTCAATTCAAAGCAAACATCTAGTGTCATTACATACAATTTATTCAAATAATTATTTCCATTTTTATGCATGGTTAAGCAAATAAATAGCTTATAAACTTTTAAATGTTTATATTCTCTAAGAAAATCTCACTCAATATTCTTATTTATTTTATTCTAAAACGTTTTCAACTTTCACTGAGTATTACTATTGTAAATCTTCCAAAATTATTGATGAAAAATAAGTTATTAAAGTTACTAGAAATATTTTTTGGAAAACATAATACTTAATGCTGAAAATTTAATGCTAATTATATTACTGTTGTCCATGTTAAAAAAAAATTACAGGGCTTTAGGGCTAACAAAGATTAGCAATAAAGAAAATCTTCCTCAAAAAATCAGTTGATAGTGATTTTATCAACTTGCATTTGAATAATCACAAAATGTCATTTAGTGTAAAAAATGTATGCTCAGTGATTAGTCTAGCTATATTATTTGGGTTTCAACTTTGATCTGGACCTAACTAAACTGAATAAGACATTGGATATTGCTAAGTCTCAGTTTTGAACAATGCAGCATTATTTATCTTGGAATCATTCTTCATGATAAATTTGATAATTTGTGTACTGTTTCTATCACAACAGTTCCATGCACTATGGAAGATTTGGCTATTATAATTATTTGGACAACTCTATTTTTAAATTCTGGCTCTTCTCTGATGGCTAAAGATGCCAAGCACCTTTTCAAGTGCCTTTTCAGCCATTCGTAATTCTTCTGCTGAGAATTCCCTTTTTAGTACTGAACTCCATTTTTTGATTGGATTATTCAAGGTTTTGGGCTCTAGTTTCTTGAGTTCTCTATATATTTTAGAGATCAGTCCTCTGTCACTTGTAGGATTGGTGAAAATATTTTCCCATTCTGTAGGCTGTCATTTTGTTTTAATGACTGTGTCCTTTGCCTTACAGAAACTTCTCAGTTTCAGGAGATCCCACTTATTGATTGTTGTTCTTACTGCCATTGCCACTGAAGGTATATTTAGGAAGGGATCACCAGTGCCAATTTGTTGGAGGGTATTTCCCACTTTCTTTTCTATCAAGTTCAAAGTGGCTGGGTTTATGTTGAGGTCTTTGATCCACTTGGATTTGAGTTTTGTGTCCTGCCCTTGCTGGGGAGGAGATGAGGTGATAAGGAGAAGAGAGAGTGATTGGGACTGGTGGGAGGGGGAAGGGACTTTGAACAAGGGAATACATGGATAAAAAATATGACTTTACTCATAATAAAAAAATAAAAAATAAATTCTGGCCTATAAATTTGAATAAATATGAGTAGTTTCTAACAGTTATAGTCTATAACCCTAGAAAAATCTCATTCCCTTTAAATGACTTACCTGAAAAAAATCCAAGTCAGCCATGTTTTTCCATACTTGGCTAGCAACTTTAAATAGCAACCATATCACCTAGGCTTGTGAAGAGGCAGGAAGGAGATAATCTGAGTTATAGGAACACCAGCAAACAAGAGAAGATTCAAATGAAGCAACTCAGTCACCCTGATTTCTATCATTTGTCATTGTTTTAAGTCTTTCTGTGACCATCCATGAGAAAGAGAATGTATTAAAAAAAAAAAAAAAGCCTGCTCTTCCTTTTATACCAGAATGCTGAAATAGTCACACTAGAGAAACTGAGATTTACCCAGAAATTGCTTGCTTAAAAAAAGGAAGAGCCTGAGCCATGGCACCCAACAGAGAGAGATTATTACTTCACAGGAATTGTTAGTTGTGATCTCTTGTGGGATAAGCTGGAAGCTAACACACTGGAAGGTTAAGGATGGTAGGACAACCCCTTGACCAGGCCTGTTTAGCTATGCTTTACTCCAGGCATCTATTTAAATCTCCTAGCAGTCTCTTGAGGATAAACATGTCACTGTATCTTTTTCTTTGTTCTTTTTTCTTGTGAGGCCACAATGAATATTTTCTTCTTCTTCTTTTTTTTAAACAATTTGTTGATTCTTTGAATGGTCTATTGATGACTGTTGACCAAGCCTAGCTTGTTAGAGATGTCAGCACCCAAGGTTTTTTCCTAAAACTCTCAAAATAACTGAGTTCCTTCTCCCTCTCTATTACTCTGATTCTTCTTTTAAAATCTGTAAAAAACAAAGTTGGATTCAGTTTACACTGTACTATTCTGTTGTAATAGTTTCTGCTGATTATAACCAATGTTTAGGCCTAGCAGTGATGGTGTACATCTTTAATCTCAGCACTCAGGAGGCAGAAGCATGCTAATTTTTGTGAATTCAAGGTCTGTCTGTTCAACAGAGTGAGTTCCAAAACAACCAGCTTCACAGAGAAATCCTGTCTCAAAAAAACAAAACTCAGACAAAGCAAAACCCAAAGAAACCAAAACAAAACAAAAATACAAGCCTTATTTTTAGTACTTAGCTAGTGTTCAGCTGTGTTTTTGACACATGGTGTTTTACAGATTCATCAGACCAATATTTACCTCTTCTGATACCTGTCCCTTCTACTGCCTGTCCAACAGACTTCAGGCAATTGCAAGGGAATGGACACAGGCTTTCCCTGTGACATGAAGAGATGCCAGTTTTACATTAAGGGAGGTGGCATCAGGGTCAATAGGAAAGCATCCTGTGTTCCTCTCAGTTCAGCTACTCAGGAACTGCCTAAGACTGGTTTGAGTTCCACAACAAAGGATTAATTTACAGTTTACATTAATTTGCTTTTCCAGGATTATCTGCTTCTTTAGTAATCCTCTAAAGCACCCTAATCTTGGGTCAGCATTAGATACATAAGAGGAATCAGCATGCCCTCAGAGGGCTTCCTGGCACCCTGAATCTCTGCTGACGCTTGTGAGGATTTCATTTATTAAAACACATCAAACTAGCATTCAGTTGGAGGTATGGGTGCAGAAGCATTTGGTTAGTTGCCATTCTAGAGGCCTTAGGTCATTATTCTTCAAGGAAGAGGAAGAGGAGAAGGCAAGTTGCTAGGAGAAAAAAAAAAAAAAAAAAAAAAAAAAAAAAAAAAAAAAAAAAAAAAAAAAAAAAAAAAAAAAAAAAAAAAAAAAAAAAAAAAACAATATCAACATCAGCCGCATTAGTGGGGCTAGCAACAGGAAGGAAGTGAAAACTGCCAGTAAGAATGGAAAGGAGATGTGCCTGTTTGCATTGGTGAAGTTCTTCCAACAATTTGTAGAGTGGCTCAATTATTTTCCACCAAGTCAGATTCCATGATATGATTACAGAAATCTTTCTCCAGAAACTTGCAGGTGTCTGTAAAACAGCTGGAACAGATTTATACACAGCAAAGGCTATGACTTTATGTTAATAGGCATGAACATTTTTCCTTTATCCAGAGAGCCTGATTTATCCCCTATAAAACAAACTTTTAAGTATATACTTAGAAGACAACCAGAGGAAATTTAAAATCTCAAGCATCTGGCTGAACTGCAGATAGTCAGTGCTCTATCACTTTATTGGAATTCAATTTCTCAATGCTAAAACTCTGAACTTCTGAAGTTTCAGTGTAATAATAGCATAGAAAAAGGACAGAAGTCTGAAACATCTTTGCATACCTTAGATCATTTATTTATATCTTTACAACTTGCATTTATATATCTGAAATTACTTTCTGTGTTCCTTTAGTGGAAAGTTACTTCTGAAACCTCTATCCTTCACTATGAAGCCTGTGAACAGGTCAAACCATTTTGGAGACCTACAGCTGATCATGAGCCCAGTGATTCTTAATTCCTCACATCATCTCAGGTCAGCAGAAAGTAGCCAGATTTGAACCACTGATCATATATCCAAGAAGGATGGAAAATTAAACTAAAATCTCCAGTTCACCTCTGTTTAATTTGGTCAATCCCCCTTTCCTAAACTTGTCCTCTCAAAAAAATTGCCAAAAGTCCAGTTCTGCAGCAATGATGGCCTCTCTTCCCCCAAAGCTACTAGCTACTCAAGATTCCACCTGCCATTATTGGATACAAACCCAGCTTGTAAAGGACTTGTCATTACTACAAGCCTACAAGGTATTGAAGCTTCCTCCTCTAGACCAGTGGTGTGATTTTTTTTCTTCCACACCAAGGTCTCTGCAGCTGGAAGGTCACCCCAAAGTGCTTTGCCCAAATAAACCTGTTTTTTTTTTTCTTTTTAAAATAATTAAATAGTGAATAAATACACTAAAATAAAAGACATCAGACAATCACCTTCATTCAAAAGCAAATGTTTCTCAAACATTTTAGCTAGCAGCCTGGTTTGCAGTAATCCCAGGATAACACACACAATTTAAATGATGATTTCATAATACTGAGTGCAACAGACAAAGTGGTATTTTCTTAAGCTCTAAGATCTGCGTAGGGTAACAGTCATCACAAGGTTACTTTTAAAAGAAACTACTGGTTGTTTGTCTGTTCTTTAAGATATGTTAAGTTCGATTGCAGTAGAAAAGCAGGTGGGCTGCAGTTGAGACAGGTACTGGGCACCACACCAGTACTGAGGAGAGCAATTCCTTTGAAGTACAGTGATAATTTTGGGGGTGGTAAGAGAGATAGAAGGTGTTTTGCTGTTTTGTGTTTCCTAAAGTGGACTTGTGCAGTCAGTCTTAGAGAGACTTGGCAAAAAAAAAAAAAAAAATTACTATGCTTAGATTTGTCTTTTAGCTTAACGTTATAAATAAGATTCAACATGTCTTCAAACTTTTATTTATTTTTTATACAATTTGAACATTCTTATGCATTGTTCTTTGGTTGTTTATATTGCTCGCTTATGGTATTTAATTTTGTCTCTTTTGTCTTAATGTCTCCTATTATGTAGTTCTAGCTGGTCTGGAACTCTTTATGGACCAAGACAGCCTCAAATTCACAGAGATTTTGCTTGCTTTTGCCTCTCAATTGCTGAGATTGAAGGCCCCCAGACTTGGCTCTAAACATATTGCCATAAAGATAATTTTTTCTTTAATAAAAAGCAATAAACAAGAAAAACCTTAGTGAAAGATGAAGGTAATGGTTAATTGTTTTAACCTTAGAATCAAGATTTCTTTGTTTTATTTCTGGATTACTCAGGCCTAAAATTACAGACATTCTTATCCATGGAGATATCAGTAGCTTCTAGCTCATAAAGCTATGTGTGTGATGAGTTACTACATGACATTTTGAAAGAATCCATGAGCCCTAAACATCTTGTATAGAGTCTTACTTTTCTTGGTTACAACTTGTTAAGGTATAGAAAATGGACATTTAGTTATTTCTAACTCATCTATTTAATTACACAATTAATCATTGTTTTATTTTCTGAATATTAAATTAAAATTATTGTGTTTGTCTTTGCAATACTCATTTTAAAAACTGGGATTAATTGATCCTTAAATGACTTTTATTTCTTGGAATAACTTTAAAGACAATTTTCCAAGATCTCTTACTGTGTATGTATTGTATTACAACTTCTTCAATGCTTTACTTTCCTACTCTCCTTTTTAGAAACCTCATTTTAAAGAGCTTTTAACTCCTCTTTTTGAATAAATATTTTTAAAAGATAAAAGTTTATTTATGGAGATATAGCTATTTTTTAGTGATTAGGAGTCCATACTGATTTTACCCAGACCATGAGTTCAGTTCCCAGCTTTCTTATAGGCAATTAACAACTATCTATAACTTCTATTCCAAGGGTGTAGAAAACCTCTGGCCTTCATGAACACCTGTACTGAACTGCACACAACATCTTCCCTAATGCATATCTTTAAAAAATATATAAAATATATTTATTTCCCCTATGTGTATGAGTGTTTTGTAAGCATGTGTAAAAATATAGATTACATACAAGCCTGGTGCTCCCTGATTCAAACAAAAAAAAAAAAGGTATAGAGTCCTCTAGACTGAAAGAGTAGATTGATTGTAAGGTGGAGTGTGAGCGCTGGGAGCCAAGCCACATCCTCTAAGAAAGTAGTAAGTGCTCTCATATACTGAGTTCTTCCTATATCCACTGTATTTTAAAGAACTCTTTTATTTATCCAGGTACATTTGCCAGTGTTCAATTTGCCAGACATTTTAGCACATTCTCTAAATAAATAATAATGCTAATAATAACAACAGAAATGAAAATAACAGTATGGTACATTATTACACATCACAGTTCTGTGGAATTGTTCTTGTGTCTCTGATTCATAAATCCTTTTTCTAAAAATTTTGGACCTTAGCTGTTTGATTTCTCCATGTCTTGTGAACTACCTTATGTCTCTGTTCCCTTAGCTCCTCAATTATATGTTCATACCACATCCCTGACTTAGGGTGTCAGCTATACCAATAAGCAAATATCTCACTACATTTTAATCTCCTTAGAATTCTAGACCTATAAATCTAACAATACGTTGGTTTTTATTTTTACAAAGAGAACTTAGGTGTCTTCCTTCCACTGGCTGTCATCAGAATAAAGAATAATAAATTTTGATCCAATTGTTTATTTTGGAAATCCAAAAATCTCCTAAGTCACTTTTCTGTCTATCTCACATACATGAATGAAACCTGAGCTATATTGACTTTTGCTTCCTTAACACCTCCAAACTTCTGCTTAAAGACTAAATTCAAGAGGTCATCACCTTTACATTAAATTAAATGAAGGCAGCAGCATCCCAGTGATTCTACTTTCCTTTTGTTGCTTAAACCCTTTCTGTTTGTCATCTTCAAAGTTTTTGGTTTTAAGGTATTGTTTGTTTGCTGTTGTTCTGGGATTTTGATGCACAAGAGTGTTCAACACTAACGTGTTTACTTCTCTTCAGTTATTTTCTCTTCTTCTCACAGTATCTTCTCCCCTAGTTCCTCTCTGTCCTCCTTTCTCCCAGTTAATCATTGAGATCATCATGGAAAAGATAAAGCTTTTATTATTCAGGGAATACTATGAAAATGACCTGGTAGAAATTCAATGTTTTTCTTTTTCATTTGCACCTCAGCACATTTGCTCTTCTTAACAGCATTATGTAGTTTTTAAAGATTTGTCAGAAACTAAGTTATTGTTCTAATGTTTAAAAAAATAAAAATGGTGTCCAGTTTACTTGACATCAAATTTCAGGATTCTCTAAGCTTATAAATCTTAATTTCAACCAACTTTCTTCTTTTTTCTTTTTTTTATTATATTTTGAAAATTTTGAAAATCAACATCAAACTTTATATAAAAAAGCAAAATATACAGGATAGTTATAAAAAAATTACAATAATAAAACTTCCCTTTTCTCTAAAATACATGGAACATAAAAAAAAAAAAAACTAAAGCTTCTCAAGCCAGTCAACCAACATTCTCTTTTCTCTTCATTATTTACAGAATATTTTATTAGTGTTTGTAATCAAATCCATGTAGATAAGACCTTACATATTTAATACAGTGAGTTACCCCTATACAAATTGAAAAAAAAATTAAGTTCACCATTTCTAGGCCAATATGGCTATTAATTACTGTACAATGCCAACTCAACACAGTAAACTGGGATATTTTTTTAAAAAGTTGACAGCATAGTTAAAATTTCCAAAAATTAAATTATATATATGTATATTTATATTTATATAAAAAGACCAATCAACCAACATTCTTAAAAGTTATTGTTTCTTTTTAGTTAAACCTACCACACTAAACTAACAAAGCTTTAGATTTAAGTTGTAAAAAATCACACAAAATTTGGAGCATGAAAAATAGAAAAGAAGAATTGCAATCATTTTTAGTGCAATACCTAAAAATATGTATATTAATTTTTTTCTATTAGTCTTTTTTCCTAAATTTGAAATTCTTAATTAAGTACAGAATTTAGGACATAGAGCCTGCCATTCTTTTATCAAAATAATAGCATTAAAATACAAGAAGTGCCTACCACCACAATGGGGAAGTGTGCAAAAAAGTTCTAGAAGAATATGCCAACTGTGAAAGGAGTGGAGAGGGAGATCTTTCTATTTCAGTAAACTATTCTAGAGGTTGAATGACAATATTCCTAGTGAATGTTTTTGTCAAGACTTCCCACTGTGAAACCTCCACTAGACTTTAATTTGCTTTATTTGTAAAACAATGATATAAAGTCTTCTTAAGCCAGTTAGAGACAGGTATATCAAAAGAATAAACACTATCCCTTTATGTCTGAGAGCCTCACAGGGTCACCCTAGGCCAGCTTGGCCAACATCCTACCTCAAAGAACTGCACCGAGAAGGCATGCATAATATTGTGTTTTATTGACTGATAAAAAGTAGGTTTGGGCTATTACTCTAAATTTATTTTTTTTCTTTACCATTTTAAAACATCAAGATACCACCTCACTGGGAAGAAAAGCAAACAGGAGACATGAAGCATATAGAGGATGTAGAAAATACAAGGAAAAGAAGGAAGAAATTGATTGTCCTATGTATTAAATTAGGCATCCTTTTACAATGAAAGAGTAATATTTAATCATTAAGATAATTGTGATTCTTACAATTTAAGACTATACTTATCTTAAATTTATATACATCAGCATATTTATACAAATTTAGATTTCATAGCTATGTAGCTTTTCTTGTTTCTGTAAAAATAATTTATAATATGATATACAAGCTTTCTGAAAAGATCATAAAACCTTGCTTGACAAGACCTTAACCTCTTTAATAGTTCTATACAGGTATTTTTACTAGACACGTTGTTATAGGTGGGCCTATCTAGATGCATAGCCCTCTTAAGCACTAATGGACTTAGTGATAAGGTAGTATTGAAGCTGGATACTATCCTATATGATTACCATCTGTTGTAGTAGGATTATGCTGGTACGTTGTAAATACTTTTTCCTCCTACTAGTTTAATAAAAAGCTAATTGGCCAGAGGCAGAAAGGAAGTGTAGGTGGGACATCCAACTAAGAAGACTCTGAAAACAGGAAGAACAGAGCAGAGATTTCAGAGAATCACCAAGGACATGAGATGAGAAGTGATGTCAGCAGACTTAGAGGAAAGAAATGTTGAAATGTTGCTGAGAAAAAATACAAGCTGCATAGCTGAACAAGAATTATGGGTTGAGTTCAGATGAAGGAGTTATATGCCTGGGCCCTAGGCTGATCTGCATAAAAGTACTGTAAGTGTCTGTGTATCATGGTGGGACTACAGGACTGTGGGTCTGGAGGTATGGGGTTCTGCAGGTCTGGGAATCTGCAGACCAGAACCTCAGGGCTAAACCCGAAAGTCCAGAAACCTCTTAAACAAACAGTAGCATTACCCAAATGCACATCACTCCTTTGAAATAAAGTCATTTTCTTTTTTTTTTAACTTTATTTATTTATTTATTTATTTATTTATTTATTTATTTATTTAATTATTTTGCCTGGAACTGGAACTACAGACAGTTGTGAGCTGCCATGTGGGTGCTGGGAATCGAATCCCAGTCCTCTGGAAAAGCAGTCAGTGCTCTTAACTGCTGAGCCATCTCTCCAGCCCAAAATAAAGTCATTTTAATATCCTACATATTTTTTTTTTCTTTGTGACAAAATCCTCTGCAGACACGTACCACAAGTTTCTTCTCTATCATGTACTTAATTGTAGTTATCATAATATTATCTACTATTATTACATTAAGGTTAAACATTAATAGATGTTATTGAAGCCATGTAATGATTTGTTATCACTGTCACTAGTTTCTCTCTCAGGTTATCCTCTCTCAATGTGTCATTGCTATTGTAAATTAGCTACTGAACACATGTAGATTAGAATTAAGGTAGTAAGTAACTGTAAGCCACGTTCTTCCAATCTATTGTGCTCACAGAGAAGTTAATGAAACATATAACCTTAACAGCATAAGAAAATTTAATCATTGTCCTGTATACATATTGACTCTCTTATCTTTCTTTTTTTTCAAATTTTCACTAGTGAAGAGAAGAGATCTTGTGAATATATCATGTAAGCTATTCTAAATTGCTTAAAATTTATAAGAAAATTATCCATACACATCTACACCATTGTTAGCAATATTTGCTTTTTAAAATTACTTTAACATTGGTTAGAGTAAGACATTTATAGCAATAGGATGTAAATAGCATATTGAGATGAGTTATTGGTATTTGCCTATTGGTTTCCATTGATTATTTATTTAAATATTTTATTTTTACAATGGGTAAAGTATAGTAGAAGATCAGGAAGTAGAGACTGGGATGAAAAACAGGTTAGAGCGGTGCCTTCACTCCTTCCCCACCTCCCCACCTCTGCTTATCTCCTTTCTCCAGCTAGACTTTACCCCACCAATGTTTCACAGCTCCACTTCATCAAAACATCATCATCTGGGAATCATGTTCAAACATTTTAACCCATGAAATAGAGGGTATGTTACAGTTAAAACACAGCATTCCTTCCTTGGCTCCCATCCATTCATGGCTACCTCATATTGTTAAATGTCTTCAGTCTGTAAGAAACATTAAAAGTCAGGCTTTTATGTCAAGCACTGCAAACATTTTGTTTAAGGAAAGAAACCTTAAACAAAATGCCTTTTAATAATACTTTTATGCAAATTTATCAAATTCCTCTACTACCACTCCTTGAATACTTTGTGTTCGCTGTCCCCATTCCTGAAATTTTAGAACTTAAAAAAAAAAAAAAAAAAAAAGCAAACCATTCTAGTGTATAAAGTCAACAGTAAACATTGCCATTCTCAGTAGGAAGAAATCAAGGAAAACACTGAATCCAAATTAGCGTGAAAACTTTCAGGGCGGATACTAAATTCCCAGTCTCTGTGTTCTGCAAATGGGGATCAACATGGAATCACTGGAACTGCACTGAGCTTGGAATAGCCATGCATTTTTAGTTCTGCAGTGTAGAGTACAGATATCCAGCATGCTTTATGGGACCATCTCACTGCATGTCAATAGCCTGCCTCAATAAACATCACATATCTCAAGCATCTCTGACAGTTTATATTCTTCAGTGTAAATTGAACTTAATCATCATTGCTTTAAGTATAGCCCACTGAGGAAGACACCTGTTAAAAGCTGCTTGATGTCAGTGGCTTTCTGGAACCTTGGTACAAACTTCAACAACTTCCTTTGTCTTGTTTCCTATAGGTCTGTAAAACCTAAGAATGCCAAGTTCTCCTTTCAACTCATAATGTAGCTAGGTTCCTTGGAAGTTGGTAGCAGCAGCCTCCAAGAACAATCATGGCTGAGGAGAAAATGTTTTTCTCTGTAATTCTGCTTGAGGAAAATGCTCCAGATGCCCCTTTGTTCAAATAGTCTTCTTAAATGCTTTTCTGTATGGAACCTTGGTGGGTGAGGGCTTACCCACATACCATGATTTTCTTGTTCCAGTGCTTAGCTGAGTCCTAAGTTTCTCTCTAATTGTGATTTAACAAACATCATTTCATTGTCTTTTTAAATGGGAAGATTTGTAAAACGGTCTAGACATTGTTCAGTTTCACTGATGGGTAGTCAATTTTTATTTTTAAAATTCTAGAGCTTCTCTAGCATGAGTATTAGGCTACTCTTTACCCACCAAGTCCATTCTAAAGACATAGCAATAGCAGTTTTAGCACAAGGGCCCACATATGAAACTGACTTTCCTTCTTTCCTTGTCTTCTGTCTGTTTCATTTGTTTCTGTATTTTATGTTAAGAAACACTCACCCTTAAACAAAATTTATTAATATTAACAGCAATAAGATTTTCTAATTGTATACCAGATTCCTTGTACCTTGTCTATTGTGATAAATAAAAATGACTTTCCTAGGTAAGAAAGTAAACGAGCAAAAAAGCTCCAGCACGTGTATTAGGAAAGTAATCAGAGTTTTACAGGTTGCTTTGTTTAACTTTCAGAGATAGGGTCTAAACCTCAGGACCCATTATCTTGCCTGTCTCTTCTCAAAGTGTCAACAGTTGTCTTACCTCAGCCTGTTGACAACGATAATGCAAGATGTATGCTTCCCCTACTGGCTCTGTTATTTGCATTCCTTAATTTTCCTTGTTGCTATGATCAAATTTACTTGAAAAAGGGTCTCAGTTTAATGGTATTGGTATTTACTTAGTTTTGCAATCTGAGGAGGTATGAATTGTGGCAGGGAAGTCCTGGAAAGAGTAGCTCACAAATGGAGTAGGAAAAACATCAGGAAGCCGAAAAAGGATAGGCCTGGATACAGGTCCATGGTATAGGAAGCAAGGATCATCCCTAGAAAACAAACTTCTTCCAGATAGGCAATATCCCCAAATGGTTTACAACCTCTTCAAACAGCATCACCATCTGCAGAACAATATTCAAACACATTGAGACTGCACATAAAATTTTACATGCATATGAAAACAACATATTGTATACAGTATTTACCTCAGAACCATACATTATTGTATTTAATTTTACATTGTCAAAAACTATATCACAGTTTTTATTAATCTATCAGTACTTAAAATAAAAAATTATCTAAAAGTAAACATTCTGTGTTTAGTGTTAATATATACACTTTTCTCAAATTTGTTTTTCAATAACAACATAAGAAATCAAGCTTAATTAAATATGATATAAAGTCTAATTTTAGAAAAAAGTAGGTGACTGTTTCTGGGTGTTTTCTTTCTATATATGGATATAAATTACAGTCTTAATTTTATTTAATAATTTTGTGGGTGTGTGTGTTGTGTGCTCATGTATGCAAGCATCTCCTGTATTGAGGTGAGATGTCAACCGAACCATGAGAGTTGGTTTCTACTGTGTGAGCACTGGAGATGACCTCAGAAGTTTGGAATTGACTGCAAGCATATTTCTTTATGAGCGATATTTGCCAGCCCCAAAGAGATGATTTATAAAAAAAAAAGTATCACATTTTAGATGTTTACTGTCTAAGGAAATCAAAATAAATTCAAGTATACATTTTCTTTTGTAAAACTAAAATTTAAAAAGTAAACATTTTACTATTTAATGTATAGCACAATGTTTTATAAATAATATTGAACATATTAAAAAAGATAAAAGAAAGAGAAGAGGGTGGGAAGAAGCAAGGAGAAAGTGAAGGAAGGCTACTGATAAATTTAATATTAATATTATTAATAGCTAATATTAATATCTCTCATATATTATTGTTGTTACAAAACTTACCATTACTTGTTATATATCAAACAATAATGCCTATATTTTATTTTAAGTAACAGTATTCATCTTCCATATTTTTCCTGGATTTTTATAGTCTGAAACTCTAAATTTTATGTTATTCTTTTTTTAATTTTCCAGAGTATCATTGTATCTTATTCTTTCTAATTTTTTGTACATTTAAGAAATGTAATTTTAAAAACAAAACTTGTAAACATGTGCCTGTATGTTTCATAACTTTGTATCTTACATTGCATACATACATACAACCTTTGCATAATACAGAAGAAGAAAAAACAAAATCATATGGCATGTAGTGTCTCAGGATACTCCTCTGCATGATTATGAGCAGGGCATGTAGAAATGAAGAAGAGAATGTAGGAGCTTGGCAGGAGTACCTAAGCTTTAATAAATGTGTAGGTCCATAGAATATCAGTGTCTACCTCTTGTAGCTATTATAAATTTGTTGCAACCAATGTTTTATATATATATATGTAAATACTTGCTAGCAGGATACAACAGTAGACCCAAATGTGTGTCATGTTCTAATCTTTTAAACCATTTTTTAAAAAAAAAATCACATAAAAATATGATTTTAAAAATGTTTGTGTTAAATTTAATTTTAAAGTAATTATAAGGCTAAATGTAGTGTTAAAATCAGTATAAAGATAAATGCAGTGTTGGTTTAATATAAATATGAGAAAATTAATGCATGTTTTAACCTGATTTTCTGTGGAAACCTTATTTAAAAAATCCCTCAGGCTTCTTTCAATTCCAACTGCCTTTTCTCTGTAACTTAGTAACATCTGTCAGCAGGGATTCTCCAGGGAGCATATGCAGCTACTCAAATCCTGAATCAGTCACCTATGTAGCAGTTGGATGCAGGTGGCAATGTCTTCGGAAGTGGGATTAAATTGCCTTGGCTGTGGAAAGCATTTTCCTGGCCCCTATTCCCTCAAAACAAACTTGATCATTTAAATTTGCATTAGCCTTCCTCAAAGAGGGCCCTGCAAGCATTGTTGGCCTTTTTCTCCCAAAATCCACAGGGTGCCAGCAGGTATCAAAAACTCTCTTGTTCTTTGTCTCAATCATGGCTTTTAGGGAGTGTTGGAATTGAGTAGTCTTTCCTATTATTTGTAGTCTTCATTGCTATCTTGGGTCTTCATAATTATTGCCACGTCTTTGCTTAAATTATCTAATCTTATTATTGCAGCATATATTCATGTAATCAAATGTGTTGCCACTTTAAAATACAAACGAAATGACCAAAACAAGTCAATAATCCACTTAGAAATAGATTTTTTAAACAAATATAACACATGATTCCATTGTTCTCTATTAACTGTGTATACTCCATCATGGAGGATAACTTCAGACAAAATAACTGAGTGTGGCACTTTTTGATTATTTCTCTCCGATTTTAAATCTCATTCTTTGATAATTACTTTTTTTTTTATTCTCCCTTTCAGAGTGTTCAATTAGTAAGATCCCATATGTGTTCGAACATAAAGAAGAGCTGCTTCTCTTTTAAGATACATTGGGACATTCTGAGCAATTACTAGGGAGGCACAATTCCATTTATAATTGAATATTATAAATCTTTGAAGACTCAGAATTGCCAGAGAATCAGTACAAATTCACAAACTAACCTGAATTGAATTCAAGGTCTGGTAATTCTAATGAGAACAGGCTACATGAAAAACAAGAGGTCAGCATAACAGGAGTTTGGTTAAGTCTAGACAGTTACTGTTCAAAAGTCTAAAATAATATATGTTTATGGCTTTTATTTCTACTTAGTATTTTTAGTAGTTATTTTACTATTGCTTTGATAAAACACTGTGACCAAGGCAATGTATAGAAGAAACAGCTTATTTTGGCTTCCAGTAGGTGAGAGTTCCTGATGGTGGAATCGACCCATCAAGCTGCAGGAAAGGTATCTGGAACAAGAAGCTGAGGACTCATACACCAAAGCACAACACAGGATAGAGAGAGCAAACTGTGATTGATTTCAGTCTTTAAACTCTCAAAACCTACCCTCAAATCAAAGGGGCATAAGGCACCATGGAAAATAATGTCAAAAGAGCATAGCTCATGGAAGGGGGCACTAGGAGACTGACCAGACAACAGAACTTGCATGGGACTGACCTGGGCCCTCTCAGCACATGAGTTGCAGTTGTGTGGCTTTGCCTTTCTGTGGGATTCCTAGCACAGGGAGCAGGATATAAATGCACAATATTATCACCACAGCATGCCGCTGACTTTGTTGCCTGCTTTTGGGCTCTTCCCTCTTGCTGGTTTGCCTCCTTCAGCCTTATAAAAGAGGAAGTGTCTAGTCTTGCTGCAACTTGAGAGCCCATAGCTGCCTAATATAAATGGAAGGCTGGAAGGCCTACAGTTTTATGAAGGGAAGCAAGAGAAAGTGGTTTGGGAAGGAGTTGGAGTAGGGACTGGAAGGAATAAAGGGAGAAAAAATGTGATCTGGTTGTGAACTTTTTATTAATTGCTTAATTAATTAAAAAAAACAAATGAAAACACTACACCAAATATTATTTTTCCAGCAAGGCAACAAACATTACTATCGGCTCACCAACATAACTATCAGCTGGAGACTAAGTGTTCAAATACGCATGAATAGGTGCAGTAGTAGTGGGTGACACATTTAGTCCAACACAATACTTACTTCATTAAAGACACTATTAGCTATATAAACATGAGTAAAAACATAGTCTGACATTAGAAACACTCACAGACAAATGTTACCATAGCTCTTATCATTTTCTTTCAGTATCTGTGCAGATAATAATTGATATAGGTAATAGACCTCTATCTAATTAACATTTAGTTCACATAAAATCATAAAATATATTTTTTAGAAATAGAAAATCCAAGATGTAAGAAACTTTATATATATATATATATATATATATATATAATATTTCTCTAGTAGATTCTGACCAGCACAAAATGGAAAGATTTTGCTGTTCTTCTTGAAAAGCAGACTGTGTTGTCTAATTTTATCAACTAGACATATGCAAGAATCAATAGAAAAAGAACCTCAACTGAAAAAAAATGCCCCATATGATTGTTATGTAGACAAAGGTTTGGTGCATATTTTTGATTAATAATTAGCATGGGAAAGTTCAGCTTATGGCAGAATAGACATAGGCATCACTGAGCAGAATCCCTTTTGAGTTGTGTAAAAAAGCACTCATTAGTGGACTTTAAACAAAAAAGCAAAAATGCAAAAAGCAAAAAAGCAAAGCATGTCCAAGCTGCAAACCACAAACACTGAAACACCTTGGACTGGCACCTTGGATCCCTTTCCCTCCAGAGAAACATCTGACCCAATCTTGATGTTGGGGTGAGGAAAGCAGATCTGCCAGGAGTGGTTACTGAACTAAGCTACATTGGGACCTTGGAACCTCCTGCCCTTGCTGGGGAGGAGATAAAGTAATGTAGAGAAGAAAGAGTGACTGGGAGGGGCAGGAGGGGGAAGGGAGTTTGAACAAGGGTATACATGGATAAAAAATTTGACTTTATTCATAAAAAAAGCAGAGTGAGCAAGACATGAGTAGCAAGCCAGTAAGCAGCATTTCTACATGGTCTTATCTTCAGTTCCTATCTCTGGGGTAGTGCCTTGAGTTCCTGCACTGACTTTTTTGATGATGGTTTGTGATGTGTAGACTAAACAAAACCTTTCTTCCCCAATATGCTTTCAGGCATGGTGATTTGTCATAGCATATAAATCCTAATTAAGACAGATTACAATATGATGAAATAATTATATATTTAAGAATCTTTTGACAAGAAAATATAATTGGCACAGTTTTAAGTCACATGTTACTAAATCTAGTACACATTTCTTTCATACTTGTGTTCAAAAATTTTAAATAATCATACTTGAGTTAAATAATTTTAAATAACTATGGTGAACTATTTATGAGGTCATACATTCTAAGCATTTCAATTGAAAATATAATTGGCACAGTTTTAAGCCACATGTTACTAAATCTAGTACACATTTCTTTCATACTGTGTTCAAAAATTTTAAATAATCATACTTGAGTTAAATAAATTTAAATAATGATGGGGAACTATTTATGAGGTCATACATTCTAAGCATTTCAATTAAAAATATTTAAAGATAGATTTATATTTCTTTAATAATTTAATTTAAATATAATCAAATCATCAGATAGTTGCTAGTTTTGACTTTTCTGAAATGTATATTAAAAAAGTGTGTTTGACTATGAAGACAATCTAAATAACATCATTTGTAAAACCTATTATTTTAGTGGTGATTTTAGCTAAGTCTTTAGTGAGGACTGGTATGGGATGTCTTTCTATCTGGTGTGAATTGCCATTGGATAATAAAACAACTGCTTTGGCCTATGTCAAAGCAGGTTATAGGCAGGCAAGAAATTCAAGCATAGATAAAGGAGAAGGAGGGCAGAGTCAGACAGAGACACTGAGCTGAGGCACAAGAGAACAACATGTAATAGAATACAGGTAAAGTCACAAGCCATGTGGCAAGACATAGATAAATAGAAATGCATAGAGTTAAGTTGTAAAAGATAGTTGATAATAAACCCAAGCCATAAACAAAAGAGTTTGTAAATATATAAGTCTTTGTGTGATTATTTGGGGCTAAGCAACAGAGGGACTATAGGTCCCTACCTTAGGCTGAATGGGTCAGAAACTTCTGGCTACAGAGGACTACATTTATAGAAAGGATAAAGGTCATTTACATAACTTGAAACTGGAAATGGATAGTTAAAAAAAATGGGAAGCAAAAAGCTTAGTGTGGAGAAGTATGTGGTCTGAGTTGACACAAATTCATGGATCATTTTAGGATTATAAGATGGCATTCTCAAAAGCAACTGTGAAGTCAAATTTATGCTTTAAATGAATCAGTCACTGTCAAGTATGGGAAGAGACAAGTGTGTCATGACAGAATACCACAATACTCCATGCACATTTTAGAAACCTCAAAACCTAAGAAGAAAAGGTATTGTGTAAGAAATTATATTGAAATAAGGTCTTATTAAAGAATTATAGTACTCAATAAATTATCACCTTACAGCCAGGCAGAAAATTAATAAACTGGTTACCTTTCACTGGGATTCAAATATGAGCTTTAAGAAATTATTTGAGTTTATAGACATTCAGAATTTTCTGCCTTTAAAAGTCCAAGAGAAGTTTCAGTTTTCTCTTTCATATTGTGTTGACTGTTCCATGATATAGCAGTTCCTTGTACAATTATAAATATTACCTATTCACAGGACCAAGATATTTTCTTTTGTTGTTTACCAGTGCTGATATCTACTGCAGAGGAATAGTGTGAATGACAAAATAATTAGAGTGAACAGTTAATTTTAAATCATTAATTATAAATTTAAAATGCTTTTAAGTACAAAAACTATGTTTAGTCTTAAAAGAAATTGTCAACAATTGTTTTTAAGTGAATATACTATTGTCCAGGCCAACTGATAGGGAATGAGTGCTGCTGCTAGCCCACAACCTTGACACATAGTATTGTCAGTATTTTCTGTTTATTTTTAATAGTTGAGTACTATATTTACATTTTTTTACCACTTCCTTTCGCACCTTTAGCTCCTTAAGTATCCTTCTCTATCCCTCTCAAATTCATTAGCTCTTCCCTAAAATTTACTTTCATATAATAAAAATACATTGTTCACAATTACTGTCACAGAACAAATAAAAGTGAGAAAAATTTATTAACATAAGTTAAATTCTACATTAATATTAATAAAAATATTAATAAAAAATTTTTTCCTAGTATGGGTATCTCATGAGAATTAAAAGAATAAGAGAGCATCATATGTGTATATGTATTTATGTGTCTCTTTCTGGGTATAAATTATAAACAACTGGGTCTATTAAATGTTGCCAATATGTGTATATATATATATATATATATATATATATATATATATTTAGAGATGATTACTTGGGATTGAACAACCCAACTGTAAGGGTTTTCCCTGGAAAAGCAGAAATTTCTCTTTCTCCATAGCCAATAATTATCTGTAACTTTATTATATACTGATAGGAATAGAGAAATATGTCAACCTATAAAATGCATGTAAATTTTTCATATTCAGGGAGCCATGTAAAAGGTCAGACATTAATAGGTCATGGTTTTAAATCTAAGGAGGTGGAGGCAGAGGCAGAAAGATATCTGGTGCTAACTTGACAGTGAAACTAGCCTACTTGTCAAACTCCAGAACAATGAGAAAATCTGTCTCAAACTGTCTTAAGTAAAGAAATTGAATGGTGCAGGAGAAACATCAAGTGAGGCTGTCCTCTGAACTTTACATTGATATGGACATGCATCTACACACACACACACACACACACACACACACACAGGTTCTGGTTTCTTGATCTAGAAATTTAGTATATAAATAGCTCATATAATCTAGATATGACTTTTTTCATTTAAAAAATAACTGAGATGTTTAGAGAAAATATCAAGAATATGTATGTGTATATGAACATTTAAACTTGGTTTACAGAATAAATGCTTATGAGTGTTCTACAATATAAGTTGTATATTCATATTATAATTCAAATGGAATTATATTATAATAAAAATATTTGATGTGGAAGCAGATTACATTTGCTTTGGGAAAAATAAACTACATCTTTAAAGGTAAAAGTTGTACAATAAAATTTTTATAAAATAAACATGTTCATACAATTAAATTCTTGAGTTTAGACTTCAGTTACTTTTATATTGTTCAATATCAATAGACAGAACAACTGATTCTGATACAGGAAAAGACTGACTATTACTAGTCATTCTGTGACCACAAGAACACTGACTAATGATACAAATAACAGCATAAACTTATACATACTTGGGTGGAAAAATAGATTTTGAAATAATCCTTTTGTCAGCATTTCCATTCTGGCACCTTTGTTCACAGAAAACAAACTTCCTGTTTTAGAAAGATATTAAATTCAAAATAAATATTTGTTCAGGAATAACAGTGAGATCACAATGTAGTGAATAATAGCAGAGGCTGAGCATCTAGGGAACACAGATGGAGGTTTCTTGGCTTTGCTGGAGAGCTTCTTTGAAAATGTGAAAAAATTTCTTTAGTCTTTAAGATATTTAATAATAAAATGATGATAATGATAGCTCTCTTTGTCCATGGATTGCTTTCTTATTAGTAGCTTCAAATTTATAGTGCATTTAAAATGCTTTGAATGGTAATTGGCATTTGGCAAAGACTCAATAATTATTAGCTAAATTAGTATTTATGCTCAAAAGTACTATAAATGATTTCAAGTTTGCATGCATTTTTTTTTAAAAAAAGCACAATGCTATTTAGAAATCTAGAAACACAGTGATTTTCATACATCAACCATTATTATAATATAACTTTTATTTAGTCTCTTTTTTAGATATAAGCTTGCCATATAATGGGGCTGGATTTGAGGTCACTTCGTAGCCTCAGATGTGTTTGAAATTAATACCTCCCGTTAACTCTCCTGAATGATGGAATTACAAAAGTGAACTACCACATTTGGCTCAGATACCAATTTTAGCCAGTTTTATTCATTCATAGGTTATAAGTCTCATTAGAGAAGAAACTGTGAGTTTAATTCTCAAATCTATCAGGTGGTATTTAATATAAATGAAATACAATATCTTATTAAATGAAAAATTTAACGATTGTAAGATACTCACACTATGAAAAAATAGAGATATTCAGATTCCATTTGTAAATATTTATATAAACATGCTATAATCCTCTAAGAAGGAAAGATTATATTGCTTATTTATTTTATATATTACTGTTTGAATATGTTTTATAACAAAGAGTTATAAATGAAAGTTACTATTAAATTACCTTTAAATTATGCAATTGCTAAATGAAAGCTAATAATTTTAAAAGTGTAGGGTGATATTCCATTCTAGAATATTGATTCAATTCTGCTAATAATATTCAATAATTTTTATTTACAAATGATAACTACTTTATTTTTAAAAATATTAAACACAAGGCAAGGCAGTGGTGGTGCATACATTTAATTTCAGTATTTAGGAGGGAAAAGCAGGACAATCTGTCTAGAACTATTTTAGTACTGTCTACTTCAATTATTCTTCAAAATAAATTTTAAAAAGTGCAATATTTTTTTAACAAAGCAACTATATTTTTCTAATACACTCATTTTCAAATGCAGCTGTGAAGACTCATCATGAATTTCATGGCTTAACATGATACTCAATTACTTTGATAGAGTTTGGGATGTCAGAGATCTGAAAGACTTTGCAGACTAAAGTCAAAGCATTGCTGAAATCACTTACTGATGATGTCTTCCAATCAGAATGCAGTTCTCACCTTTCTTGGCTTCTCCTGAAGTCAGCCTTCCTTTGCTAAGTGTTTCTCAGCAAATGTGTTAGTCTGGTCTCCCTGCCTTCCTAGTATGACGATCTTTGCTTTATATTTTACCCTCAGTTACCTATATATAAGATGACAGTCCTGTGACAAATATTCTTGCTTTATATTTCTTTTACCAAAGGAAATGATTAGTTAACCCTGGGTTAAATATCTCTTTTTCTGAAATAACACTAGGTAAAACAAAAGCAAAGCATAATGTATATTTTCAATTTTAAAAGGAGCAAAAACTAAAAAAAAAACACTGTCTAGAAAGATAGGAGAACAAATAAGGGAGGGATGGTAACAAGTAACAGAAATGATGGGAAGGAAAAATGGGAAGAGAAAGAAAGAGAAGAGAAGGAGGAAAGGGGAGGGGAGGAGAGAGGAGGAGCTGGGAAAGGGAAGGAACAGGAGAAGGAGGGCAAAGGAGAAGGGAAGGAAGCTGGGACCAAGGAAGATAAATAGAAACTGAAAGGAAGAGGGAGGGAATGGGATCACTAACAAGCAAAAAAAGGGCTTAAAATCATAGAAACTATTTTTTTCAAAACATAACAGAAATTATAGCCATCTAACAAGAAACTTTTCTAACAGCTTTCTTCCCTTTTCTTTGCTCTCAGTAAATATAATTGTCATAAAATGATAACAATGGAAATTGTTTGCTCACATTTACCAGACGTTTTATGTAAGCTTCCCAGAGTATAGCAGATATATATATATTCCAATGCCCAAGTCTCAATTGTGCTTTCTGCTACTGAAAATGAACCAGACTACATTCATGGAGAAAAGTGATACAACAGAAGTCATCATTAAATGTGTCAAATGTCTTCAACTCATTTGCTTAATTTAAAATATTTTCATTAAGTAAATATTACATATTGAAAATATTGACATAAGTAAGAAAAGAAAATGTTGAAAAGGAATACAATAACTAATGCTACAAATAACTTTGTGCACAATTTTATGCAATCACAATACTAGTAATAGATTAGCATGAGTTTTCCAAAACATCCCAAGTTGGAATCCAAACACAAAGCGGTACAATACCACTATTTAACATTGCCTTGAATCTGAAAAAAAAAAAATTGACTCATTTGGCAATCTTGTGTAATTTTATTTTACCAAACCTTTTCTTATCATAGAGGCTATAGTATTTTTTTTCAATTTGTCAGTACTTTTAACTTTGGAATTATATTTAATATTTAATTAAAACTTTAATTATCTGTTATATTATCTATGCTTCAAAACTAAAATATTATTTGTATTAATTTAAGTTAAAATAAGAGAAAATAATGTTAAAAGACATTTATATACACCTTAAAGTCAAAATCTAAATAAATTAAAACAAACTAGTATACATTAAATTATGCCTTAAATAAAATAGATTACTTCAAGTCTCATCACAAACAAACCAAACCAAAATTTCTGCCATTACAGGTAATCCTAAACAAGCAAAAACTAAGCTATGACCACTTTTATTGTACATCATAAGATTTGAGTTCAGAGATTGTATAATACAAAGCTCTGTGTGTAACCTACTTTCAAAAACCTATTTGCATACATATCCTTGAAAATAAAAAACCTCTATTATTGGCCCCTGTTTTTGCCACTTTGTTCAAGTGCTTATCTACAGCAAGGAGTAAGGATCACCCAAAGTTGTTGAAGAATAAAGAAAGCTTGATTTACATCTTCCTCCAGGTACTACCAAAGATTTAGTAAAGACATATGTCATTCTCTTCTCTTATAGAAAACATTTCTACATGTATAGTTTCCCTGCTGCAGCTGCTGATTAACTACTGCGGACAGTGAGTTTCGCTTCTTAATAAGGAGGTAGCTATGCTTCTTGAGCAAATTTTCTTCTTGGCATTTGGCCCAGAGCAAAAGCACTATTTTTCTAGATGCTTTTGACCTACATAGTCAGGTGACCTTCCTCAAAACTATGATTCAGCTCTATATATTCATTTGCTTACTTTATCAAAACTGTTCATTCACAAGAATTTAACGATTCTAAAAAGCTGTCTTTAGTATTAGTCTGGAACTTTTTAAAGAGCTCCACTCATGTTTTTCAGTGACAAAATTATACTTTCTCTCCTTTAAACCTCATGTATGGCACACTTCTCTAAACTGATCTTTAAATTTTCTTCTTATTAAGCCATTAATTCAACACTAACTTAATATTGTGGGGAATATAATTGTGAATAAAACAATTCCTTGTGCAGGTGGTAAATAATTTAAGATGGAAAAGTGACAGGCATGTCTAATTATAAATCAGTCTATCAATCTGTCTCTAGAGCTAAGAGCCAAATTTAATGATGCATGTAAAATGACCCCTGTTTGAGTGCTAAGAAAATTATGAGTTATAAGATGGACTTCCTGATTAAGGTGTTGTGAAGAGATGAGAGATAGTATTGTAAAGAAAAGGACAAAATTTGAAAAAGCAGGAGAGTTAAAAGTGGTATTTAATATGTAAATTTAGAAATTAGTGCATGAAGAATTGGACAGGAATCCTAACACATAAAGTATTATTTGTTATACTAAAGATCTTTGCTTAATATTCATGAGAAAATTATTTGTGTGTGGAGATGTTTATCAGTAAATTTGTACACAAAGAAATGGCAAAAGATAGATACCACCTGCACCATTTGGAGAAACAGGTGAAGGAGTGAGTTCCAGCTCAACAGCCTTGCTTTCTAGCTCTAGTTCATAGGGGCACAATCCTTCCCCTTCCCTCATCACCTTAGCCCAGGCAACCCAGCAGCAGTATTCTCTTGCCTCCAATCACCTACACCAATTGGAACATTAGGCTGTATCTGCATTGACTGAAGCAAGAGATAGGTAGAAGTGATTGTAAGAATACTTTAAAAAAAAATAAAGCACAACATGGCATTCCAGAAACAAGTGGTTTTATAACAACAAAACCTGAACATCTCAATGTAGATGAAGCAGAATAAAACAAACTTAAAATAAATTTATGAAGAAAGCAGAGGCCCTTAAAGAGAAAATGAAAAATTATCTTAAAAAAAGACAAATAAAAGATGGAAGAAATAAATAGATCCCTTAAATAAAGCCAAGATAAAATAATCAAGCAGGTAAAAAAAAAAGTTCAACTTGAAAATTGAAATATAGGCAATAAAGAAAGCACAAGCCAAGAGAATTCTGAAAGAGGAAAATCTGGGTAAATTAACAGAACCTACAGATGCAAGCATGCCAAAGAGAATACATAAGGTGGAAGAAAGAATCTCAGGTATTGAAGATACAATAGAGGAAATAGATTCATTGGTCAAAGAAAATGTGAAATCCAAACATTCTTAACATACAACTTTCAGGAAATCTGGGACATGATGAAAAGACCAAACTAAAGAATAAGAGGGATAGAAGAAGAAGAAAAATTCAATCTCAAGGTACAGAAAATATATTCAACAAAATCATAGGAGAATTTATTTTTTCAATCTAAAGAAGACCATGTACATGAAAGATCAAGGAGCTCACAGGACACCAAATACAATGAACAAAAACAAAAAGAAAACAAAACTTCATTTGTCACATACTAATAATCAACCTATTGAACATACAGAAAAAATAAATAATATTAAGAGCAGCCACAAATGGAAAAAAAAAGTGACACATAAAGTCAGACCTCTCAGAATTCAACCTGACTTCTCAGTGGATATATTGAAGGATAGAAAGCTCTAAACAGACATTCTACAGGCACTAAAAGACCAGAGATTCCAGCCTAGATTATATCCCAGCAAAATTTTAATCATTGTAGACAGAGAAAACAAGATATGTCATGACAAAATCAGATTAAACAATATCTATCTTCAAATCCATCTCTACAGAAACTACTAGAAGGAAAAATTTAACTCAAACAAGTTTGCTACATCCACAAAAACATAAGCAATAGATAACTCCATTTCAGCAAACATTCAAAAAAGAAAAAAAAAAAAAAACTATGCACACTACCATTACAACCACAGAAATCAAGAATAATAGGAAGTTACAATCAGTGGTCACTAAAAAGTCTTAAAATCAATAAACTCAATTCACCAAAAAAAAAAAATAAAAATAAAAAGGCTAACAGAATGTACACACAAAAAAATACTTAAACCTCAAAGACAGATATCTCCTCAGAGTAAAGTGTTGGCAAAAGATTCTCTACTCAAATGGACTTAGGAAAAAGCTGGTGTAGCTATTCTAACATCTAACACAATGTACTTTACACTAAATCAGTTAAAAGACATAGAGAAGTACATTTCATAATCATTATAGAAAAATTCCATTAAGAGGCCATCTCTAAGTTTGATTTTTCCTTCTGTCAACTCCTTTTAGGTACGTTTACTTCTAACTGTTCTAGGGCTTTCAGCTTGGCTGAGAGTTCTCTTGTGTGGGATTTCTCTAGTCTTTTCAGGTAGGTATCTAGTGCTATGAATTTTTTTCTTAAGACTACATTCATTATGTCCCATAGAGTATGTTGTGGATTCATTTTCGCAGAACTCTAGAAAGTCTTTGATTTCTTTCTTAATTTCTTCCTTGACCCAGAGGTGGTTCAGTTGAGAGGTGTTTAGTTTCCATGAGTTGGTAGGCTTTCTGTGAACTTTGATGTTTTTGCACTCTAACTTTAGACAATGGTAATATGATATGGTACAAGGAGTTATACCATCTTTTTGTATCTGTTAATGTTTGCTTTATGACATAGAAATGAAACAAAAAGAGCAATACAAAGAATCAATGAATCAAGAGTTGGTTAGAGAAAGTCAACAAAATAGATAAACCCTTATCCAAACTAACCAAAAAGCAGAGAGTATCCAAATTAAAATTAGAAATGAAAAGGGGGACATAAAAACAGACCCCCAGGAAATCCAGAGAATTGTCAGCTCATACTTTCAAAATTTATACTCTACAAAAATAGAAAACCTAGAAAAAAATGAATAGCTTTCTGGACAGGTACCACTTAACAAAATTAAATCAAGATCAGATTAAAGACCTAAACAGACCTCTAACACCAAAGGAAATTGAAGCTGTCATTAAAAGTCTCCCAAATAAAAGAATCACAGGCTCAGATGGTGGCAGTGCAGAATTCTACCAGACTTTCAAAGAAGAGCTAATACCAATACTCCTGAAACTGTTTCATACAATAGAAATTGAGGGAATATTGCCAAGTTCTTTTTATGAGGCCACAATAACCCTGATACTGAATTAATTCAAAGACACAACAAAGAAAATTACAGACCAATTTCCCTCATGAACATTGATGCAAAAACTGTCAATAAAATTCTGGCAACCAAATTCAACAACATATAAGAAAAGTCCTTCACCATGATCAAAATGATTAAATAGGCTTCATCCCAGAAATGCAAGGATGGTTCAACATTAAAAAAAAAAAAAAAATTGGAAATGTCATCCATTTGAGAGAGGACCCCTCCCCTCTACTGAACTTTGTGGAAAACACAGAGCACGAGGATGGCCGTGCAGACCCACCTGGCCCAACCCAGTGCTGGAAAGTCTCACTAGCCCAAACATGCCAGGGAAGAAATAATAATAAAAATGAAAATAGGTCAAATTGACCTAAGACCATAAGATATGCACCCACTGTTATTTTCATCTTGGTACTAACCAAACAAAAGCCTGACCCGTTGTTACCCAGCAGCCCCACCCTAGTTTCTGGAGAGCCCCTAGCAGGAGCCAAATATCTAATGACTCCTACCATTATCCTCACTTGAAACCAATTTACAGCCTTGAGCTATAAAAAGAGTCCTGAAACTGAGAAGCTTCTGCAAAGCCAAGGTCACTGTCAATAAGACAAAAATGACAGCCTACCTAATGGGAAAAAGTTTTCACCAACGCTACAAGTGATAGAGGACTGATCACTAAAGTATATAGAGAAACTCAAAAGACTAGAGCCCAAAGCCCTAAATAACCCAATTAAAAATAGGTTTCAGAACTAAAAAGCGAATTCTCAGCAGAAGAATTACAATTGGCTGACAGTCACTTGAAAAAGTGTTCAACATCTTTATCCATCAGCGAAATGCAAATCAAAACAACTTAGAGTTACCACCTTACACCTGTCAGAATGGCTAATATTAAAAACACAGGTGACAGCCTATACTAAAGAGAATGCAGAGCAAGGGGAACACTCTTCCATTGTTGGTGGGAGTGTAAACTTGTTCAGCCTCTCAGGAATACAGTATGGCAGTTTCTCAGAAAACTGGAAGTCAATCTCTCAGTTTTTTTTGTTTTTTTTTTTTTTTAATGACATCATTGTATAAAAGAGTACAAGGCTAGAACATAGCTAAATGACACAGTGCTTCTATTTTGCATTGATGGCCTCTGGCAGGGTTGTGGGTGAGGACAGACTAGTTTTCTTTAAGGGGCTGGCTACAAGAAGGTTAATTATGCTCCAGTAAGTAAATGAGCAGCATGAATGGGCTGTTTTGTAAATGGGGAGATCATAAGGGTGGGTATGAAACTGAGAGGACTGATAACTTTGTTTGATGGAGTGCATGACGTAGTGTCACAAAATAATAAATAAAAATTTTAAAATAATAATGATAATAAAAAGAGTCAGTCTCAATTCTAAACATCTATGTCACAAATACAAGGGCAGGCATATTTATAAAAAAAATTACTACTACCCTTAAATCACATATCAAATCCCACACACTAATAGTGGGTGACTTCAGCACCCCATTCTCATCTCTTGATACATATGCCAGATAGAAACTTATCAGAAAAATGAGGGAACTAATATGTTGTAATTCAAATTGTTTTAAGACACGTTTAGAGAACATTTTACCCAAATATAAAAGAATATACTTTCTTGTCAGCATCTCATGGGACATTCTTTTAAAATTGACTACATTCTCACTATCAAAACAAATCTTAACAGATTAAATAAAATTGGAATAACTCCCTGTATTTTATGTAAGCAAATGGCTTAAAGTTACAATTCAACAACAACACAAATCACAGAAAGCCTACAAACTAATGAAAATTAAACAACAATATTCAGCTGTTGTTTAATTATCTAATGAGCCAAGGAAAAAATTTAAAAAGAAATAAAATTAGCTGTCACCTAGTGTGATTTTTTTTCATCTGTAGCTGAACCTAACCTGGCTTTAGGTGCTTTACATTTTATTTTTTATGTTCTATGTATTTTGGAGAAAAGAGACACAAAGAGCAGTTATTTTCATTATTTAATATGCTTACATAAGAACAGACTAACTATAACTATTTTTAAATTTAAAGCTGTGTTTATCAAGTTTCTCCCTTTAAGATAGCCTTAATGCTCTATCTTTTTAAAGAAATTCCAATACAAATGTGTCTTTTATATAGTAATAGATGTTGATAAATAAATAGATAATAATATTAATAATAAATTAAATTATTAACTTTCAAGAATTCAAAGAAAATAAATTCACAACACAACCAAATTTATGGGAATCTGTGGAAGCAGTACTAAGAGGAAAGTTTATAACACTAAGTGCCTACATAAAGAATGTTGAGAAATCTCACACTAGGATTCAATGTCACACCTGAAACCTCTAGGAGAAAAAGAAGCCAACTTATCCAAGGGGATTAGATAGCAGAAAATAATCAAATTGAGGGCTAAAATTAATAAAATAAAAAAGGCTATAATACAAAGAATCAATGAAATAAACATTTTACTCTTTAAGAAAATCAACACAATAGACAGACCCTTATTCAAACCAAATGCAAAGTGAAAATATCAGATCAACAAAATCATAAATGAAATAGGGAATATAACAACAGACACAGAAGAAATCCATAGATTAAGTAGGTCATATTTCAAAAACCTGTACTTAACACAATTGGAAAACTTAAAAGAAATAAACAATATTCTAGATAGGTAACATATACCAACATTAAATTAAGACCAGATAAACAATTTAAATATACCTATAACTACTAAGGAAATAGAATAAGTCATAAAGTTCTCCCAAAATAAAACCAGCATAGGATCAGTGCAGATTTCTACTACAATTTCAAAGAAGAATTTATTTCAATATTCCTGAAATTGTTTCACATAAGAAAAACAAAAGGAACATTGACTCTTTTTATGAGGTTGCAGTTACCCTGATACCCAAACTGCATAAAATTCATACATAAGGAAGATAACTACTGTCCAATTACCCTCATAAACACTGATGCAAAAACACCCAATAAAATACTGGCCCACCAAATTCAATAACATCCCAAAATATCTATCATGACCAAGTAGGTTTTATCCCAGAGATGCAGTGATGGTTCAACATATGAATATCTGTCAATGTAATCTACCATATAAACAAACTGAAAGAATAAAAAAAAAACATAATGATTTAATTAGGTGTTGAAAAAGCCTTTGATAAATTCCAATACCCTTTCATGATATAGGTTTTTGAGAGTATGGATTTAAGAAACATACCTAAACATAATAAAGGCAATATGCAGAAAGCAAACAGTCAATATCAAATTAAATGAAGAAAATCACTAAAATCAGGAACAAGGCAAGTCTGTCCACTCTCTCCATATCCAATATAGTATTCAAAGTTCTAGCTAGAGAGAACAAAAGGAGACCAAGGAGATACAAATTAGAAAGAAAGAATCTAAACTTTTGCTATTTGCAGATGTTATAATAGTACATGTAAAGGACACAAAAATTCTGTTAGGAAACACTTATAGCTAAGAAACATCTTCAGTAATGTATACTAGATTAACTCAATAACATCAGTACTTCTCCTATATACAAAGATGAATGGACCGAAAAAGAAATCAGGGAAATATCACCCTTTATAATAGACACAAATAACAAAATATATTGGGGGTAACTCTATTCAAAGAAGTGAAAGACCTGTATGACAAGAACATTAAGTCATTGAAGAAAAAAAACTGAAGAAGATATCAGAAAATGGAAAGCATTCGCATATTCTTGGATAGGTAGGATCAATATAGTAAAATAAAAATCTCATCAAAAGCAATCTACAGATTCAATGAAATACCTATCATACTCACAATACAATAGCAAAAGGATCAGGATCATGAAGACGAGAACCACAGAGACAGAGATGGCTGACCCAAACTATTGGAAGCTCGATCACTCTGAAGAAATCTATGAGGAAACTTCATGGAAAAGAACTAAACCTTCCAAAGGCAGATGACTGTCAAATGGCGTGTACAGTTTGTGCAGCCTCTTGTAGTAGGATCAGAGTATGTTCATGGTGCATGAGTAAAAAACTTGGAGCTCATTCCCTACAGAGGAACACCTAACTTAGCCTTAATACTGGGATGAGGGACTCAGACTTCCCTCAACTGGATATGCCAGACTGAACTGACCCACTTTGAGCCTCCTTGCTCTCCTTTCGAAATACTTAAGGAGAGGGGTAAAGGAAGGCTGAGGAAGGACTGGGAAGGACTGAGAGGAGGGAAAGGAGGGGGAGCCGGGGTTGATGTAAAAATCTTTTCAAATAAAAACTGAAAAAATAAAATATATTTAAAAACTTGAAAATAAAAATATTCAGCTTCATATGGAAAAACAAAAACTCAAATTAGCCAAAATAGTCTTGTATTATAAAAAACACTACTGGAGGCAGCATCATCCTTGACCTCAAGTTCTACTATAGAGCTATAGTAATAAAAACAGTTTGGAATTAGCATAAAAACAGAAAAGTCAATCAGTGGAATCAAATATAAGACCCTGAAATTAATCCATATACCTATGAACACTTGATTTTAGACACAGAAGCCAAAATAGTAATAAAGAGAAAGCATTTTTCAACAAAAGGTTCTGGTGCAACACCTTCAGTAATGTTGCAGGATACTAGATTAACTCAATAAAATCAGTACCTCTCCTATACACAAAAGATAGATGAACTGAAAAAAAATCCATAAATTCTCATAAGTAGATGTTGACATACAGAAGAATGCAAATAAATCCATATCTATTACCCTGCACAAAACTCAAGTCCAAATAGATCAAATACCTCAAAATAAATCCAATTACATTAAATCTTATCAAGATAAAATGGGAGGTAGCCTGTAATGTACTGGCACAGGAGACCACGTTTTAAATTAATATCAGTAGCACAGACACAGAGAGCAAAAAATTGTAAATGGGACCTTCTGAAACTGAGATGCTTTAATCAGACAAAAGACATGGTTAATAAGTCAAAATGCAAGCCTACATACAGGGTGGCAAAAGATGCTAATCAACACCACTTCTGACAGAGAGCTGATACTTATAAAAGTCAATAAACTAGACATCAAAATAACAAATAATCCAATTAAAAATGGGGTATATATCTAAACAGAGAATTCCCAACCAAAGAATATCAAATAGCTGGAAGACATTTATAAAACTGTTCAACATCTTTAGCTATTAGGAAAGTGCAAATCAAAATGACTCTGAGATACCATCCTACATCCCTCAGAATGGCCTGAAGTAAAAACACTGTTGTTATGTTGGAAAGAATGTGGAGTAAGGGGAAAGACTCTTCCACTGCTGCTGAGAGTGCAAACTTATATAGCCATTCTGTAAATCAGTTTGGTAGTTTCTCAGAAAATTGGTATCAACCAACCTCAAGTCCCAACAATAAAATCCTTGGGCATATATCAAACAGGTGTTTACCCATACAACAAGAATACTTGCTTAACTATGTTCATAACAGTATTATTTTTAATAGCCAGCATATGGAAACAATCTAGATACCCCTCAAGCAAAGAAAAAGAAAATGTGGTACATTTACACAATGTAGTATTGCTCAGTAGTAATCATAATATTTGTAGGTTAATGGATGGAGCTATAGAAATTATCCTAAGTGTGGTAACCCTGACCCTAAAAGACAAACACAGTATAAGTGGATATTAGACACAAAACAAAGGATCAACAGACTATAATTCATAACCCTAGAGAATCTACATAAAATAGAGAACCCAAAGAGGAACACGCATAGAAAGTCAGAGGAAAAGGAAATAGTTAAGATTCCCTTGGTAAATTGGGAGTTGGGGGGGGCAGCAGAATGGAGAGAATGGGGGATTAGAACAGGAGCAATAGGAATAGCTAAATTGGGGAAGGAAGGGAGAGCAAGGAAAGATATATCTTGATAGAGGAAGACATTATGGAGTTAGAGACAAATTTAATGGTAGGAAAATTTTCAGGAATCCACAAAGATGCTAAGACTTCAAGCAACAATGAAGAGGATGCCCGAATTGGCTTTTCCCTGTAATCAGATTAGTAACTATACTAATTGTCATCATAGAACCTATATCCTGTAACTGAGGAAAACAAATCAGAAATCCACAACCAAGCACAGAGCTGAATTCCTGAGGAGAGGGAGGAGAGACTATATGAAAATTGGGAGTCAAGATTATCATGGGGAAAAACAGTGACAGCTAACCTGAGCTCATGAAGACAGCAGATTCTAGATTGACAGCTGGGTTTCCTGCATGTAACAAAACTAAGCCCTTCGAATGAGGGAGGATGACAGTTGTATGGCTTGTTCTGTTTGCGGGGCTTTTGACAGTGGAATCAGTTCTTATGCTGAGTACATAAACTGGCTTTTTGGAGCATATGTCCTATGGTGTGATACCTTGCTAAACCTTGATGCAGGGGTAAGGAAATTAGTCATGATTCAAGTTGATATTCCTAATTTTGTCTTACCTCCTCTGAGGAGTGCATGGAGCTATGAAGAGGGGAAGGTAGGAGTGAGTGAGAGAAGGAAAAAGAAAGGGAAGTGTTGTAGTATGTGAAATAATAAGAATTAAATAAATAAATAAATCAAAAATAAAATTGATAACAAACAAAATAAGTGGCAAGATCATATTACATTTTTTCTCTGACAAAACTGTCTAGTAATGATGAAACTGTACAAAATTACAACACAATGAGCAATATATATTGAACCTTATTTATCACAAGCAACCAAAATAAATGAATATAAGAGCAAGGAAACACAAAACTGTAAAGAAAACACTGGAGAAACCAGTAAGCCTTTGTATGACAATGATTGTATTGACAATTCACCAGAGCACATAGAAATAAAGATAATTTTCTCAAGATGACTACCTAATCATCAAAAGCCTCTATGCAATAGAATGGTATTAACAAGTCACTTTTTATTTTGCAAAAACTTAACAAATATGCTTATATAATTATATGTACATATACTGATATCTAAACTATATATGGAAATCCGGTCATAAAGCTATGACAACTTATACCCTGATTAAAATTGGGAGAAGTAACAGACATTTCTCTAAAGAAGATTAATATCTGTTTAATAAATGCATGACAATATGTCCAACATCAGTTATCAAATAAAAACAATTAAGTATCTTTTTACCTTCATTGAAATGTCTATTATTGTAAAATAACAGAACAATAAATGTTGGTATGTGGTGATATGTTCTAAAGAACATATGTTCTAAACTGTGTATGTTCTAAAGAAATAAAGTTTGCCTAAAGATCAGAGAACAGAGTTAGCCATAGTGGTCAGGCAGTGGTGACATACACCTTTAGTCTAAGCATCTGGCAGGCAGATTAATCTCTTCAGTGAAAAGAGAAACAGAGCCAGGAAGTAGTACACAGCACTAAAAAGGTTGAGAAAGGAAAGTGATATGGCTGAGGAAGAGAAAGGAATATAAGGCTGGAGGAGACAGAGTTTGGCCTCCCTGCCTTGCCTTCACTTCCTCATTCAGTCTAAGGAGACAGCATCTTCTCCTTCAGCCCAGGGGTTCAGTAGAAGTGAGAAGTGGCTGTGGCTTGTTTCTCTGTCTTTCTAATCTGTAAGCATTTACCCCCATGTCTGACTCTGGGTTTTCATTACAAGATCACGTAGGATTCATGCAACATTGCTGAGTTTGTTGACACATTGATTTGTGCTTTGCTGGGGATATGTTTTATGGAGTACCTGCTGTGAAAAGCCACATGCTAGTTTCTAAAAAAATTTTAAATGACCAAAAAATATAGCAGCTCTGATTATTTATTCAAATGCACAAAAGACAGTACCTCAAAATAAGTTGTCATTCATGGTCGAAGTATAAGATGGAATTGATTCAAGTATACAAGACAGATAAATTCGTAGACTACTTGGTAAGGAAACAATATTATCCATTGAAAAAATATCAAAGAAAATTCTAATTTATGGTATGCTGTATAGGAATCTTGAAAGCTTATGCTGTTATATGAATGGACAGATTCTGTACAAATTTACTTCTATGAGGATATAAATAAAAAATAATTACACACAGAAAGCAGAATAGTAGTTGCCAGGGGCTACTTAATGGGAAAAAATGGACAATTATAGATTCAGGGTTCCAGTTTCCTTGTCTTGAAGATGAATGATTAAAATACAATATGTATAATACTATATAATCTTATACATTGTAATTAAAATATGTTGAATTATAAATTTGATACGTGTGCTTTTTGACACAAAGACAAAGGTGAGGCTGAAGAGATGGCTCACTTGGAAAAGAGCACTTGATATGCAAATAGAAAAACCTGAATTCAAATCCCTTGCACCTGGGTAGATAACAAGGCATGATTAAATGTGCTTGTAATCACAGCAGTGGAGGACACACCCAAGAAATCCTAAGAGCCTATGACTATTGAGCCTAGCTCAGACAATGAGTGTTTGGCTAAGTCTCACAGATATAACAGAATGAATAAAAATAAAATAAACAAATGATAAAATAAAACAAATTATAAAGTAAATGAGGCTACACAGAATAGAACAATTCAATATTTAGAATGGATGTGATCTTCTTAATCACTTCCTTGTAAGTTTTTAATCATACTGGTTTAGGGAGGGTTAATATATATTATTTCTTCTCATTGCTGTATATTGATACCAGGTTAAGTCAGAACAGAGAGGGTCACTAAAGATGCCAGTTTCTCATAGGCTTCCCAGCTAACATAAATACCCATAAATACATTAAAAAATTAGTTGATTATTTTGGCAAATTAGATGAGAGCTTTCCATAAATTAAATTTAAATACATATCCTTGCCCTTGTTTTTCAAACCTGCCCTGTGCATTTCCAAACTTTTAAAATTTCTGAACAGAAAAATAATGATTATTTAAGAATTCAATGGCTTTAACTATGATAACATATCTTGACTCAAATTTTAAGTCATAGGAAAGAAATTCAGAATTTAAATATGTCTGATAACATCATAACATCATTCATCTTCATTTGAGACCCAAAAAGAAGCTGGAAATTTTATGTCAAGTTTTGAACTTTGCTTACTCTCCTGGGGCAAGAGCCGAAGCATTTCTCTGCATGCTCTTAGGACTGAAGAGTTTTCTATGTGGCTTTGTTCAGGTAAAGATAGAAAAAGAGAGGTCTGGCCAGAGTGCAGTCATAAAGTAAGAAGCTTCTTCTGCAAGAACTAAGAGTTTCCTGTAGATAATCCTTCATTTTGCAAGCAAAGTGTTTCATTTATAACACACAAGTTGCAAAAGAGAAAATAAACTTTTCACCCAGAGTGGACACTGGATAGAGCAAATAACAATTGTGAAAAAGCATTGTGGTTGTGACAGTCTTCTCTTAAGTAAAAAAGCAGTTTAAGCAAAGTGCCCCCAGCTTATGTTACCAAGCATGTAGTATGAAATATGCCTTCATTGGTCTGATACAAAAAATCATTTAGATTGTTAGAAAAATATGATGCTGTGGGTTTAAACTCTTGTATATTTTAAATATTTGTTTCTATTATTGGTTTAATAAAGTGCTGATTATCCAGAATGCAGACAGAAGTAGGGACAGGGCTACCGGACTAAGAAACCTCTGGTAAAAGAGCACAGCAGAGAATCCAGCAGAGGAAAAGAGACAATAATGCTGCTCTGAGGAAAGATACCATGCCAAGTGGCTAAACAAGGTAAGAATCATGGTTACTTTTATACTAAGAATTAGCGAGTAATATGCCCGAGCCTTATGCCAAACAGTTTGTAATAAATATGACTTTGTATGATTATTTGGGACTGTTGGTCAAAATTACAGCCAAAGCAATCCAGAAAAATAAAGAATGCCCTGCGCGTAAATAATATTACCACTGTAAATTGGTAGCAATTGCTTTTGTTAAAGTTGATCCAGAAATCATTGATAATGGCATTCTTTCTTTCTTTGGCAATTTGTTGTAGCTCAACTCAGCTAATTATTCTAAGCACTTAGTTGATAAACGAAAAGATGAAAGTAAAACATAAGGCAAGTCATGGAAGCTCATGATTTCCTTCACCTGTGATTAGGTGACTTCCTTGTAGAAGTAAGAACTGCAAGGGGTGTAATACAGATGTTATTTCTAGTATTACTTCTCCTGTCTAAATCACTTTTTGAATATCTGCTGCCCTTCAATTCTTGCTGCTCCATCAGAATATCATGTAGAGATAATTTGCTTTTAAATATATTGGTTACTTTTGTAGAGGAAGGAAAGTCCAACAGCATTGCTCGGATATCTGCCGAAGGTCTTCATGCTGTGTCATAATTTGCCAGAAGAGCCAGAAAACACATGTGAGACAAGAGAGAAAATTTGTCTGAAAGCATCTTCCATAACTGATTCCTGAAATAACAGTCTTATTTTATTTGTGAGCACAGAGCATTCATGACTTGACTATCCCTTTATATTTCAACTCCAGATAACTTTACAATAGCAATTGAATGTTCTCATGAATTTTTGAATGGAACATTCAAACCCTAACAGTATCCAATCTAATACATAATTTTCTAAATGAAATGAATTGCTTTTTGTTTGAATTAAGGTAATTAAAATGTTCACAGGAATCATAATTTCTATGAAAAATAAAAGCTTTAGGCAAATAAATAGAAATTTTTCTTTAAATATTTTAATAGAAAACTCTTCAGTTTTCTATTATAGCATGGATAAATTTTGAAAAGAAAGTATAAAAAAACCCCAGCCAATTCATGGAGAATCTGTAGTTTTCATAAGCAGAATGAATTAAAGAAAATATACTGACATCAGCTGGGTTTCATGGTACACACTTTTAATCCCAGCATTCAGGAGGCCAAGGCAGGTGGATCTTTATGAGCATAAGGCCACCTTGGTCTATATAATGAGTTCCAGAACAACCAGAGCTACACATAAACCCTTTCTCAGAAAACAAACAACACACACACACCAAACCCAAACCAAAATAAAAACCAAATAATAACATCAACAAAAGCAACAAACTAATGCCAATGGAAAAGACCATGAAAACAAATTCTTTGTTTAAAGGCATTGACTAATATTTCAAAAGTGGGATTGTGATCAGGAGTTATCAAGATGGAAAATAGTAGGGATGAGGGAAAGAATATGGGAATTAAGGGATATTTGCAGGACAATGCAGAAGCCTAGTGCAGTGAAAACTCCCTGGTATCTCCAAGAGTGACCCTCGTAGATTCTTAGTAACAGAGGATCTGGAGCCTGAACTGTCCATCTTCTATAACCAGGCTGATTGTGATATCAGCCCAGCTACAAAATGTTCAACCTACAATCTGTCCTGTCTGTTAATTTAGATCTTGTAGTAGTGGCCAACCAATGAGGATTTCAATAAGGCCCACAACACCAGAGGCAGCCCAGTGTGACAGTGCCTAGAATTTCAGAAACTAGAGGCAGAACAACCCAGAGAACAAGGAGAGAACCAAACAGGAATAGCAAAAAAGTGAAATGATTCCTGATGATATTCTGCTATACTCATAGACTGGTGCCTAGACCAGTTGTCCTTAGAGGAACACTATACAACAAAAGATGTGAGCAGAGGTCAGAGAACCCTGCAGTAGGATTGTAGTAGCTAGAGGGATCAAGGACACCAGGAGGACAGAGGCCACAGAATCAGCAAACTGGAGCTCATACTAACTCTCCATGACTGAAGCTACAACAATAAACTTTGTGTATGGGCCCGAGCTAGATCCTGTGCATATATGTTATGGTTGTGTAGCTCAGTATTCTTTTGTGACTCCTACCAGTGGGTATGCAAATCATCTCTAATTATTTTGCTTGTGCACAGGACCCTTTTTCTCCTAGTGGGTTACATCATCCAACCTTAATATGAGGGTTTATTCTAAGTTCATTAAACTCCTTACGTCATGTTTGGAGGATATCCCTGGAAGGCTTGCTCTGCTTTTTTGTTTGTTTGTTTTTTGATATTTTTTAAATGGGGAATGGACGATAAATGGGTTTGGAAAATAAGGGAGGTAGAGAGAATACTGGGAGAACTGGAAGGAAAGGAAAATGAGATTGGGATGTAATGAATGGGAGAAAAACAAATAAATAAAAAGAAAAGACTATTTAACTAAATTTCCAAATCATAGTGAAAAAAGTCTCATAACATAATATATCAATTACATGTATTACAAATTATTTTTCTCTACCCAGAGAAGCTTGTTGACTGCTAAAATGAATTCTGCTTTATCATCTTTCATTATATTGAAGTTATTTTTCTCTCTGCACCTTTACTTTTGCCTTGTCAATTTCAATCTTGAGTTTTCATAAATGCAGCTATTAATCTTCATGACCAAATTCTCTCTGATGTTGTTTCAAAGGTGTATTTTACTTCAATTTACACTGAAAAAAAATTCACATGAAATTTCTCAATTCATGATAGAAAACATAAATATCATACATTTTCAGATATCTAGTTCTAATTCATAAGCTAGTTTACTTTATGACATCGAACAAGCTAACTAAGCCAACAAGGTGTAAAGGAAGATGACAATTCCCTAATTAGAGCAGGGCAAGGCCATGTGTATTTTTAAAATCTACTAAACTGAGGCTTATTTAATAAACATTTAGGATCTATCTTCAATGCTCGATAAATATTTTAAAATGCATAATCTCAAATATGACATGATTCAGATTTATATATCTTAGTATTGCCAACTATAAAAAAACATAAAACCATGTTTATGTGTGATTTCATCAAGGTAAAAGGCTTCTGCAGGCTGAGTCCAAACTGTTCCACTGACAATGCATGTAGCAGCAAGGATGTTAGTACTCCTCTGATAGCAGAGTATTGACAAGGGCGTTCGTCCTTACATATACCATGCAGATTTTGTTCAGTTGTAAGCTATATTTAAATAAGCATAAACACCAAGACAGCTACAAACTTTTCCATCTCCAATACTGTCCTACCTGCAAGATATGCAGTTCTGACACAAAACTTATAGGGAGTAGCCAACAAATATCTGATGTGACTTAAGGCTCACTCCAGGAGATTGAACCTATACCCAATGCTGCTTAGGTGACCAAGAATCAACACAGAGATCTAGGGCAAAACCACATGCTACTGTTCTAAAGACAAATAAATATATAAAGAAATATATCATAGTTATAAAATGATTTCTAATTATTTCTAATATTCTGCTATAATCACAGATCAGTGACTTGGTCAACCATCAATAAAAAGGTTTTCTTCTGCAGCAGGTAGGATCAAACACAGACACATAGCCAGACATAATGCAGAATACCAGAATCTTTAAAACACTGGGTCTTAAATGATATGTCTCTATTAAATTTCTCTCTTCAGGGATCCCTGAAAGCTGATGCTTGATCCTTGATCACCAAGGAAGTGAATTTGGAATTAATACAACACCAGAGGAGGAGGACATCAAGAAAACAAGGCACTCTAAATCAACAGGATTTGTTTACATTTGAAGTTCTAGAGACTGAGGCAACATGCCCAGGACCTGCATTAGTCAGTACCAGATGGTGATGGTGTGCTGGGGCTAAAAAAAGTAGACACCATGTCTTCTAACACAACCCAACTTCTAACACAAAAGCTATCTCCAATTGACAACCATTGGCAAATAAGAGTTTAATTTTCTCCAAGGGTGTTTCACTGGGAAAACAAACTATTCTTAAGGTTGGGCCATCTGTCCAGCAGTACATAGCCAACAGTAATCTGTACTTTATATTTGTCTCTTGTACCTTTTCTTGGGCTCTTTCCTTCTGCTTGTTATTTTTAGACAATTCCAATGTGTTTGCTTTTATTATAATATCTGTTAAATATATATATGTGTAATTATATTATGGTATATTTTATATTATGTTATGTTATATTAATTCCCTTAGTTACTTGTTTGCTTTTTAATGAGAGACACAAAGGTAGCCCATTGGGAGAAGAGGGAAGGAGGAACTGAGAAGAGTAGAGTAGAGGGAGGAGAAATTTTAAACCAGATATATTATATGAAAATACTAAAATAGTTTTAATTAAAAATAAAGGAGATGTTTGTGTCTTTTTTTTGCCATCTCTCAGGTCATATGACAAACACACACATACTAGGCTAGCTAGATATTGCCTCATTCCATAATATTTTCAAGCTACACACTTTCTCAAAAATGTGACCCATGAATAATATAGCTTACAAATCATAGCATCATTTTCTGGTGTTCATTGAGAGAGTAAGGGGATTGCTAAAAGCTATGCTTCCTTTTTTAAAACAATCTGCACTTTACAGCATGCTTAGCTTATACTAAGTGTTCACACTAGACTACAAACTATTTTAAGAGATACAAAGGCTAAAAAATAAACAATTCTTACATAAGATAGCATTTTAAGGTAAGGGTGCACAAGTCATAATCTAAAATCATGTGGCTAAAAGGGTCAAGAGTTATGTGGCAGTACATGACTTTAGGTGAATAACCCCTCAGTATAGGTTTCCCAAGCTTGCTTGTTTATCTCTCTCTCTCTCTCTCTCTCTCTCTATCTATCTATCTATTTATTTATCTGTCTGTCTATTTATTTATTTTTTATTTATTTATTTATTTAGTTAGTTAGTTAGTGTGAGTGTATGTGTGTGTGTGTGTGTGTGTGTGTGTGTGTGTGTTTGTGTGTGTTCAGTCCACTGTGAGCAGTACCATCGTTCAGCAAATTATTCTAGATTGTACAAGAAAGCAGGCTGAGCCATGAAGCAACCCAATTAGTAGGCTTTCTCCATGACTTTTGATTCTATCCTTGCCTGATTTTTCTTCATAATGGATTTGTTGTAAGCTGTAAGCAGAAGCAAACTATTTTCTACGCAAGTTATATTTTGGCTACTTTATCACAGCAATAGAGAACAAACTAAGACTACTTGAAATTTACTTGTTTCCAAAATGAACTAATTTTAAGTAGACTTAGCTTTTATTTATAAGAATAATAATACATAAATATAATCCATTTTATATTAATCTTTAAAATTACTGAGACAAATGCAGTTAAATCATTCCTTTTAGTCAATGATAATTTATACTACTTAAAATATGTGGATTTGGTTAAAACATCCTTTCAATTATTGTTTTCTGTAAATCCTGTATACTTTCCATCACCCACAATTTTTCACGTTCTATAAACAAAGTTGCAAATATAAACAATAAATAATATATAAGCCTTTGCTTTTGGTGTCTGATTTTTTGCACTGCCATTCAGATTGTTTCCCTCTTTTCATTACACAGGATGCTACTCTCTGCTTTGTCTGCATCTGAATTGGTTCTTCTTGCACCTTTCCTGCTACTCTGTTCACATAGACTAGAGTTCGTTGTATGGTTACAGTGACGTTTTCAACCTTGAAATCTCTTTATCTAAAAGGCTTCATCATCAGACTATCACTTTCCTGAAAGCTATTTATCTTACACAAATTAACAGAAAGAACACATTGTTAACCCGGGGTGGAGGTTTCTCTGGGAATGAAATTCATGTTAAACTGAGGAACAAGAAAGTTTAACATTTTTGGTGAAGGTATCCCTGACCTATTTTAGTTTGACTAGAGTGTCAACAATTTCACAAATATCACAAATATAATAATGCAAATACTTTAAAAAACAGCTCGAAGTTATGTCAATGAAGAGTGAAACTATGTTGATATAATACAGCATATCATGAAACAAATATTACCACTACATATATATGTTTCATTAATTTAAAACATTTTGACTTCAATATATAAACATATAGAAAATCACTGTATCCTATCTGTTTTTTAAATCAAGCTCATCTAGCTCAATTTATTAGAAAAAAAATATTGCATGATATGGTAATAGATGTGGTATTATATCCATAGTAGAGAAATAGAGTAAAACAAGCAGATGGGTTAAAATTATTAATCTCAAATAATTATAGACACTGGGATTATAATTATGCCCTTAAAATTATACAGGTATAATGGAAAAATATAATTAAATAATATGAATGTAAAGTCTTGAACTGAAATTTTTTAAATAAAATTTTATATATTTAGAAGATCTAAAAACCTGAGAAAAATACTAGACCCCAAACCTCAAATAATAAATAAATTCTGAAGTTCCATCAGTTCAATTATAAAACACTAGCATACTCAATAGAAAAAGACAGAAATTATTGTATATATACATATATATATACATATATACACACATACACCTATGTGTGTGCTTGTGTGTGTGTGTGTATAATGAATACTTCTATGTATGTAATTGCTCTTTGCTTCATGGTACCTATACATCCAGTACAACATGTTTTGATAAAAGTCGTACTTTGGGCTTTAAACACAGAACGATTTCTAGAAGAAAAGAGCAGCAATAACATTCACTCTTTTGAGAAAAATACTCTAAATAGAATTCACTACAGCAATCCTATATGTCAGTTTAACATGTAGTATAAGTGTTAAAACTTTACAACAAAATAGAGCTAAATATTTAATATTTTAATGCAAGATTTAAATCCTGACCATGACCTACTCAATAGGCATTAAATGAATAAGTCTTTAAAGTTAATTTATGATTCATTATTTTATAAGTTGTCCTTGTTTAAATTTACTTGTCAATCACTCCCTCATTTAATCTGCATCAGATATTTCCTGTTTTATAAATGTATTCTCAAAACTGAATCAATCTTAGTGGTAAATAATGCAAATAAAACTAAAAAAAAATCATTGTTTCTCCTGTTTTTATGTTTATGTTCACCATAGTGCTATCCAAGAGTGTGCAAAATAGTTTTCAAAATGTTTATTTTTTTATGGTTGGATCTCATATTCTAAAAAAGAAGTTATCTTAATCTTAGTTTCTAACTTAATTAAAATAAGTAGATAGTTGAGAGTATTAACATTCAAACTATGAATATAATCCCAAGGCAGAAAACCTACATAGGTACAGTTTAGGTTATACCTCAAAACTGACTTTTCTTATTAGTTAAAATTAATCGGACTTGCCTGGAGTGGATGCTGAGCCACCGTGCGACCTTGGGACCTCCTGCCCTTGCTGGGGAGAAGATAAGAAGATGGGGAGAAAAGAGAGTGACTGAGAGGGGCAGGAGGAGGAAGGGAGTTTGAACAAGGGACTACATGAATAAAAAAATGAGACTTTACCCCCCCCCAAAAAATAAAAAAATCAAAAGAAAGAAAAGTGGAAAAAAAATATCATCTACTTATAATTTCCTTCTCTCATTATTTTGGGTATAAGTGCTTTACTATTATATATGATATTAATATATTATACTTTAAACATTTTGTAACATTTTAAAATAAAAATATAACAATAAAATTTTTAAATAAAATATGTATGTGTTATTAGATAAGACATTACATTTTTGAAAATTTACATATAATTGTTATCTAAAATAAAGTTGCTTTACAGTAATATATACAATACTTTATGACCCAGTATGATATAACATAAAGACATTTTCCACTATTTGACTTATTTTGTCTCTCCTATTATTGTCAAAACAGAACTTATAACTTTAGCTATTGCAGAATTAGGTACTAATTATGTATAACAATACCCATCTTCCCCATTAAAAAGACGACTAAACAGATGTCCATAGCTCTGTAGTGAAAGCTGAGTCATTTGTCAAATTTAATAGAAGAGTAACTTTTTGCTTTATGGGAGTTTACTCACACTAAACAAAATTGGTAGATTTTATATTTAAATTTATAAAATTTACTTCAGAAATAAGTTGATTTTATTTTAATATAAATGAAATTCAATTGTACAAACAGGTAAAACACTTATTTATTAACAAGATGTTGGGTTTTTATTTCAAATCACAAATTGAGTTTCATTTTTTAACAATGGTAATGAAAACAAATGCATAATGAATAATAAAAATAAAAAGTTAATTTGATACTAAGAAAATATAACAGGTAAAATCTTACCTAAATGTAAAAATTTAACTTTCATTTTGTTGTATTAATTTTGTAAAGTGCTTGACTTATGTTCATGAAATGTAATTTTTATGTTTCTCTTGAGAGTTCTATTAAAATATTTTGGTACTTTAGTGGTAATAATATTTTCATGAAATGAAGTTATTTTGTATAGAAATTGCTATGGCAGTGTATATTATACATAAAAAATGCAACAGTATTTTTTACCAATGTGTTAATATTGTATACATAACTGATTTTTTATGAGAGTCACAGAAGTTACTAAACATGAAAAGATGAGTATATAAAAAACAAAGCTTTTAATTAGTTTTCCAATATTACTTATAAGGTTTAAAAGAAGTGACCGAATTTTGAAATACAGCAAAGTTAGTGTTATGCTCAAGCATGAGAAGATGCTGCCATAATCCCTAAAATTCCAAATTCAAATCACAAATCTCCAAAGTGCTGTAAAGAATGACAATAAACAAGCACTTCGTTATTTAAATGATCCCAAATGTTGAAATTAAGAAAGTTTGCTTGGAGAAATAACAAGAAAATAGTAAGCTTGTCTTTAAAATAGCTCAATGACATCTGAATTCATACTGTTTAGAATTTATAATAAAATTTACAGAGTAGTGTTCAACAATGTGTCTTTTTTAAATTTTACCCAGTTGTATGTAAATAATTATGTTTTTTCAAATATGCATAAAGCTGAAATCCTCATCAAAGTTACCTTAACTATAACTGATCTATGTAAAGTACTTAGAAAAATATACCCATATATATTGTCCAAAATATTCTGCGCTGTAGTCATGGTGAATAGTAACAAAATGCAATATTTTAAAATATTAACACTCTCCACTGAAACATACATGCAGTGAGCCCTAGAGAAAAATGAGTCCCTGTGAAAGCAAGTGCCCTGAGGAATATATTATTCCTTCTGGATTGCTTATTCCCTGGAGGTAACATTTTTATTAAAAAGATGAACTGATTTACTCTTAGCTAGGGGCAATACATACTGTCCAGAAAGGATTTCTAAATAAATAGGTAAACAGCTCACCAGGCTCGAAACACCAGGAACAAAATAAGCTGACAGTGCCAAACATTTCCATTGCCTCACCAGTTTTTCAGCTACAGCATGTTCCTAACATTAAGATAGTATGATGGCAGGACAGAAATTATGTTAACAAATGAAAGTAAATAATCACCATTATAAGACTGGAATAATAATTTTATTGTCTGTATACCTTAATTTATCTCCATTTTTCTCAACTATTTTAAGTGGGTAGAAATAGGAGCAAATATAAACTATTCTTCATGTTATAATCTATTCAAATTACTAATACTATCTTCATTATTTATATCTGCTTTTACTTGCCTCTCTCTCTCTCTCTCTTTCTCTCTCTCTCCTTCTCTCTTTCTCTGTAGTGTAGAGGATCAATGGAGGCTCAATAGCAGGGCCTCAATTATCCTAGAAAAGATCAAGACTTCTGTTATTCTACTACAAACAACCCCAGTATTTACTTAATATTATTGATAGTTTAGCCATCCTTGAAATTGATTTTGAGATGAGTAATTCAGAAAGCATATAATATTCAGTAAATCCAACTGTGCTGAAAGCATCTATCCATAAACATTTGCTTATTTTTTGAATTCCAGTTAAGTGCCAGATACAGGACTATGATCCTGTGATATATACAGCCAACTCAATTAAACTTCTTTCTTCCAATATTTTTTTATAATATATACTAAATTGATACTAACTGTAGTATTACTATATAGTTAGATGATTCTGGATAATTTTACCAGAGAGAAAAATTATGCTGTACCTGATAATCAATGAATTCATGTATAATAAAGCCACAAGTTTTTCTATCAGCTATTACAAGTTAATATCTACTACTATTCTTTTTAAGATTTTGCTGTACATGATTCTGCTTATTAATAAACTAGGTACTGCCTTAATTATTATATCTATAATAGATTTGTCATAGTTACTACTCAAAATTTTAATTATTATCTTTGTCTGTAAAATTCTTTATAGTTCCGGAAAGCATTTGAGAAAGATCTGAGCTTGTCATTAAGACTAGTAAATAACACTAGCAACAACAGCTGAACATAGTGAGAAATATTTTTTCAGTATTAGGCGGATAATGCAAGTTGTTTCAAAGTAAAAACCTGGAATATGGGACTACTCATAAATAGTAAGTGGGAATAATTATCAACTGTTGCATTTGAAACAGGAAATAATGTATAACACATTTATTGTATTTCTACTACTTAAGTCTAAAAAAAGCATGAAGGGTTTTTTTTAACTCTAGTACATTCCTTAATTATTAGAAATGAGAAAACATGATGAAAGTAACCTGAAAAACATCTTTTAAATATTTTAAATATAAACAAAATAGGATTATAGCTGAAAAAACAATCACTATCTATCTACTATGAATGCATACTCATTTTTTGAAGAAATAATGAAAATGTATATCTAAATTATGCTTAAAGTTCAAAATGACATTTAATTGGCCCATTTATACCCCAAACTTAAAATATTTTATTGAAAATTTGCTTTTTCAAGTAAATTATTATTTTAATTTGTATACAAGTGGTCACTTAATTGAAAATATATTTTGAAGTTACTTTTTAACAAACATAATACATAAATACTATAGTAAATGAAAAATGATTTCACCCAAAAATGTGATTATACCAAATGTAGGGGTATCATTCCAAAAACAATGATAATCAATTGCGATACCACTAAATTAGGATCACAGCTGATGTATCCCCAGTAGAGAAAAATTAAATCTATATTTCATTTAGCTTTTCAAAACTGATTTGATTTTGTTTCTTTTTAAAAAATCGAATTAAGTTAGTGTTGTCTATCAATGTTGCAGTAAACCCACAATGGGGTGGGGGAATTTTTGAATCCTAGAATCATAACTTTATCTTTTAGCCATCCATTGTATTGTGTTGTAAAGTAGCAGTAAATAATTATAAATATGATGTCATTATTTGTGGCACCACATACTTTACAATCAAGCAGGGAGAAGTTACATTGTATCATCCAGATTGGAAGTAAAAAGAAATATCACATCTACTGTACATTTAGATAATAAATATATTTTTGCTAGAAAAATACCGAAGTATAATTTTAAAATATTTTACATAGTGTGCTAATTTTACCTTCTCAGAAAAAAAAGAGATACATGTAAAGTTTGTGAGTTCCAACACATTCTTTGTTGTTTTGGTAAGTATACAATTAATGCACAACAATCAGCAAAATCAGCTACTACTGAATAAAAACATATATTTCCTATACTATTATTTTGTTCAAATACATTGACATCATTCTTCACAATTCTGAATCTTACTTTTTAATACAAGTTAATTATAAAGAATCAAATTTGCCAAGTTAACTTTGGCCCTTGAAGAGATTTTGATAATAATTCATATTTGGGTTTTGTTTTGTTCTTTTGTTCTGTTGCTTATCATTAAGTGGCCTTTAGTACTCTCTTCATAAAATCAAAATCTGAACATTTTACAAGAAGCATTGGAAACAATGTCTTATAATCATTTTCTATGCAAATTAAAACAAATCTCAGGTTACAACTAGAGCTTTTCTCAGGATAATTTGTGCATGTAGATGAACTATACAACAAAATAATTTAAGTAATTTAATGTTTCATCCTTGAGAGAGTCTGAGACATTCTACATGTAATTTCAATACTTAAGCATGTATTTATATCATAACATTAACATTTAAGCATAGAACTATAATTTTCTCATATTTAATTTAGATGTTTTTATAATATAATCCTAATAAATCTGTCACTTTATATATTTAGGCAATTTTCTCTGGCAAGATATAATATAAGACCTCCAAAATCATGTCTTGGCCACATACATTTTATATAACAGGAATAAATATCATTTAAACATATTTAAAATATTAATACTCTTATAGCCTAACAAATAATGTAGTATTGTTATCTTGTTATGTTAAGACTATATGGAAAATAATCCCATTAGTCCAAAAGATGATCATTCCAATTAAAATTTTTCTAGAGAAACAAATCAATTTGTTGTAATTGAATAAACCCAGATTTTACTTGACTTAATTTGTAGGTCTCCCACTGAATTAATTAATGCTTATTAATAGTACATTGGAGTATTTGTAAAGGTACAGTCGGAGCTATACATTTAATCAACTGTGTTTAATCATATAAATGTATTAAAACATTTTCACTTGGTAAAGATTCTGTGCACAGAGGTTCATCATGAGTGAGTGACAAGTCTTTAATAACAATTTGAAATCCACATCCCCTTCCCAAATTGTCTTGCTTACTTAATGTTTACTGAGCATGATATGAAGTAGCTTTTGTTTTCATTTAATACAATAAAATTGCATTGTTATGACTGAAGTTAGTTAAAGAACTATATTAATATAGTTTGTTTATTTAAATCAGAAAATTTGTTAAAAAATGAGCAGGGGCACAGAATGATTCTCATTTCAAGAACTAAAAACAATGATATTGTTTCAGTAAGATTGTCTTCCAAAGTTGACACTGCTCAGTTTGACTGTCCCAGTATGGTTATCTTTAGAGCTTACACAGTCTCAGTATGACTGCCTTCAGACCTAAAGCTGTCTCAGTCTGACTATCTTACAGAGTTTATTTGCACTGTCTCAGTAAGACTGTCTTAAGGGCTGACAGACACAGTCTCAGGATGACTGTATTTGGAGCAGACACTGCCTCAATATGATGATCTAACCTTGTTGTAGAACTTAAAGAAGATGAAAGGGCCGAAGGTACAATGAGACAAGTTGACTTATGCTATGTATGAATTTGCTGACCTAAACAACATGGTATCTGACAAACAACCTTGCTAAACAATTAAATTAGGGTTAGTACTAATTTTACATCTTATTTAAATATACAGGTACCACACTGCACACACACTGCACACACACACACACACACTGCACACACACACACACAGAGGAAGTTTGATATCAATATTCAATAGTAAGCTTTTTTTGATGAACTATACGAAATAGTCTTTAAAATTATATAAGTTGGGAACACTAGAAATTGTTATTAATAATGAAAATGATTTATAAGCAAAAGTTAAAAAATTCACTTCCTAAGCCACTAAATTTTATAGAGTGACATATGGCTATTACAATGATTTAATATTGAGTTATTACAGTAAAATCTAAATAGAACTAAAATAAGTTGATATGTTAAAAATATCTCTTACAATGAACAAAGTGCAAATACCTTTTTCAAAGCATACTAAGTTTAGTGAGCTCTCAGGAAGTCATAGTTTCATCTATGATCACCTTAAATTAAAAAATACCTATCACATACTGGCTCAGAACTTCTACTTTTATAAACACATCTACATTTTAAATAAGTACATATATATTTTGTACTAGAATTATACAATATTTCTTTATGTTTACTATTACCAATCTAAAATAGAAGATTTTTGATTTAACATATACTTCTATGAGAATGCTTAATCTAGTAAGTCACATTCTGATATTAAATAGAAATATACCTGATATACTTTTCAATATGCAATAATTTATGTTTTTATGTTGTCATTCAGCCAAATTGAAGAAAGTGAAATTACATATTTATAACACATCCATTATCTTTTAAATATCTGTATTTTGATCATAAACAGCATATCACAAGAAATGACTTATATCACTCCAAATTTATAAATTAAGTGCTGGTTTCTTTAGAAATGTATATAAAAGTCTTTATTTTATAATATTTATATAGTTACCATTAGATATATTTGATCTGTGACTTTTGAGCCAAATGGTCTGATGAAAACAAAAAAAGAAAAAAATGCATTAGTCAATTGTTTCACACATACATATTATATCAAATTCTTTTTTTAATCTAACATTTTTAAAAGCACAAAACATGAAAGTTTAATTTGATATTGCAAAGAAATAGCTTACTAGAATTGCATATGCAATGCCCCTTAGCTCACATGCTGTTTCATGGCATAGATGGTGATTGATTCTCATGGCCATATATATGGATAGTGCTATTGCAGAAAAGCATTAGAAATAATTTAAATTAATGGTATAATTGAGTCATTAAAGATGACAAAAATATAATATTTTGTATATACATATTAAATTATTATAGGCATATTACTATCCAGATATTGTCACATATTTACAGTTGCAATATACTGGAGGCCTTTAAGCCTTTCTCAAACTAATGTTAAACAGTGAATTGAGTTAACAGTTTAGTTAACACATTTATAATATTTTCCCCTTTCAATTTTCAGCAATTAAATGTGCTTGGACTATAGTATTTAAAACTATTAAAAGTAGTCTTTTCACTCTTTCCTCCTTGATTTCACTATTTAAAATTTATTTATTTTTAATAGTTGCATCAAATAATTTTTATTTTGCTTTAGCATTTACCTTAGCTTGGACTTTTCTAAAATGTACTAGAACATGCTTTAATCTGAATTCAAAGCTGTTCTTGCCTCAACTGTCTGACAGTATGCTGTATAAACTGGACATGCATGACCCTTAGGAAAGTGACCTCTGAACTTCAGCAGAACAAGCTGAGGTGGTCCTTCAGGTTCCTGCTTAATTGAAAAAACTGCCAGACATTCTTCAGGACACAAGGAGAAGTGACTAACTATGCCAGAATGGGCAGAGCAGTCCTTTAAATTTCCTGCTTTACTAAAAGGTATGCCAGAGACTCTAGGCCTTTAGGATAAAGATGTATGCCCCAATATTACAAAGGAACTTTGGGTGACTGTCCAGGAAGACAGATGTCATATTTGTCATTTCTAGATTTTGGAAGTTGCTTGTACACCTGTTTACTTGGATAATATTAAATCCTTCTGTAGTCTTTGATGTCGCTGAAGATTAGATAGTAATAAGTATAGTTTTCCTTAGTTACTATAAAATGTATATCAGATGTGAAACTTTAGACTCACAAGGATAAAGAAGATGATAGAATATTTTCTTTATTTTTGCTAAATACAAATAGACTAGATTTATGTTACACTTTATTTTCAATAATTTGCAATTCTGTGATTTGGGTAAAAAGATACTGAAGTCTTGAAATTTAATGGGACGAAACTATCTACTAATTTCCTCTGTCTATTGAAAAACTAAAAGAATGTCAACAAAAAACAAAACAAAAAAAAAGATTAAAAAGGAGAATGAAGGAGGAGAAAATGGAAGAAAATGTAAATCATAACAGAGTGAGAAAATGAGATAATATACAATAATTTCAGTTACTTGCCAAAAATACAACCAAATAGCAAGACTATCATCAATGCATTCGTGGTAAAGGTGATAGATCACTGATTTCACATGTGTGCACATTTCCGCAATCTCCTGCTTTAAACTTTCCTGCCTGTGGTCAAGAAAAAATTAGAGTAAGACAGGAGTGACAGCATTTGTAGGACAGGTATAATGGCCCACTATACATGTGTGAAGTTGTGTTTCATTTATGACATTGATGCTAATATTTAAGTGAAAATATTTATAAACAATGTAATGTGTGATTTTTCTATCAGTGTGAAAGTTATGGAGTAGACTTATCTGAGAACATTGCAGTTTTTGCATCATAATCAAAGAAAAATAAAATAATATTTAAATCTACCTAAAAGTATATTTACATTCAATTATGCAAAATATTTAAAAGAGTGATCACAAAGAGTAATCCTATTTTGCATCCAAAGTTTACTCAGTGACAGAAACATTACAATCTTATCTCCAAAAATTTTATGGGGAGAATCCGCTGAGGTACACAGCTGACTCACATACCATGAAATAATTGGCCTGGGAGCTTACTAAGATGAAGATTAAAACAAAACAAAAGAATGAGTAAATGTACAACTAAGCTTGTATTGTGCATATTAATGTATTAGTAGGTATCTTATAGAATGAAATAAATCAATTATGCATTCTATTCCCAATGATCCTGAAAATTATGTTTTCAGATATAAAAATCAAGATGAATCTTCTTTAATGTTTTAATTGGGAAATTATAAAATAAACTTTGTTAATAATTCATGTAATTGTCAACTTACCTGATTAAAATATTATATTCTAATACCTTCAAAGTGTATTAAAAGAAAAAGGAGAACACAAGGAGTTGAGGTTACAGAAATAGTGTAGATTTGAAAAAATTAATTGAAAAATATCAAAGAATATTTTTGGAAATTGTTAGTATTGTTCAATAATATGCCTTGAATTTGAATTATTACTTTTAGATATAAAGCTTCATTAAACAGAGGTTCCTTCACATTATCAGTATTTTTGCAATTTATAAAATACTATCATATTTAAATTCAATAATGTGAGAATATCACTTTCAAATTAAAAAAAAATCACAATCTGTAAAGACATATTAGCATCAACAGCAATGTGAAATACTGCTGTTTTTTTGTTTTATTTTGCTAATTTTTAAACCTTGGATCTATATTTTTCTCTCATTATGATCAGAAATGATCATAGAGGAGGTAGACAGGAATCTGAGATAGGTTTTACTTTCATGTTAACATGTGACACTACTAAACTTATTGTTTTTCTTCTTTTGAAACTATACTTTGGAAAGCAAATATGAAGAACGGATAGCTTTCTGCTCTTGGCCATAGTAGCCTTATAACTGTTTCACTTTTTATAACTCTTTAGGGAAACTGTGTCTACCATTTCAATCTGAGTTTAAGTAGTCACTATCAATTTACTCATGGGTGAATGCTGCCTCTGTGTGGCAGAATGCCATGGCAATTGTTCCTTTACATGTGAAGTTCCTAAACAGGCCTTGATATCATGCACATTCTAGATGAGACTAGACAGGGGAACTACAGTAGCAATGAAGTACTTTTTTTAAAAGTTTCATAGAGTCAAATATTTCCTCCCATTAAATGCTCATCTAAATTCAATGGCAAGCCTTCTTCAGAGGTGGATAGCTAATACTCAGAAGCATCTAAAGCATTAATGACTTCCATCAACTTTTGGTAAGGTAACCACCAGAATTGATGAACAATTTCATACGAATTAAAATACAAAAGAACTCAGGCTACATAAATAGCATGGATAAGGCAATATATAAAACTCTACAAGAGGAATGAAACTGTAACATATTACTTACCAGGATCCATGTATTAGAATTACACTCCAGTGTGAAAGATACAATTAAAATACTAATAATAAACATATTAAGTAACACATTTTGGGGAAAAAATGCTTGTGTGAACCCCCAAAAACCCAATGTTTTATGTAAGTGTAAGCATGAATTGACATACATAAAAATTTTTATAATTAGGGAAACTTAGTCTTACTAGGAAGTAAAGAGCTGCTAGTTTCTAAAATCCTAACAAGGAGGTTCCACCAACTCCCAGAATCATTACTTAAATCCCTCAAAGTTGACATAGTTATCAAGTGTTTATTCAGAAACTATTTAAAAAATTACATGTGCTGGGATACATATGAGACTGTAACAATAGTAGTTCCATCTTACAGAGATCCTGTTTGTCATCAGCATCTGCCCAAAGGGATAAAGACATCGTACAGAGACTTGTACAGCCCATCATTTGGTCTTCTGAGGTGCAAGGGCACGAGGAACTGTACAAAAGCAACTGGGTTTGGTTACACAATCAAAAATCGGCTACAATAGTAGTCAAATCAATACATCATTTTGGTTCACTAATAAAAATAATTTTCAACCTTCTCTAATATAACCAAAAACTTCCACTCCGTTTTCAATTGAACAACCCAATTAATTGCTCCATCTTTTCCCTTTTATACAGTGGGTTACAATAAGCTTCATCTTTTTAGTTTACTTTTTTTTTTTTAATCGCAAGTCTCATTGGATGGGTTTCATAGACTTGTAAAGACTTTTGCCATTAAGTGCTCCATGTCTTTAAATATTTAATAGGCCTTTCTGATATCACTCTAGTTTTGGAAATGCAGCTCCTAATACAGTGCAACAATGCCTCTTCGAAAATCATAGGCTAAATAGTGAAGGAAAGAGGAATGCTAAATGTGCATATAAAAATAGGTGCTACAATAAAATATTTGTATATTTCATCAATAAGTTATTTTGACTAATCAATTATGGATCATATAGCTCTGTAATTTTAATGATTTGTCCACATCTATAGTGAGCCTTTCTGGATCACAAGAATTTTTTATTATTATTTAAATGTCCAGAATGCATACAAACACATCCTTTAAAAACAAAGGAAAGGATTAGGTAGGAAGGTGGGAGGAGAGGGGGGTGAGAGAGAACAAACTTCCTAATAAAGTTGGGGTGTGCTAATCTCTCAACCAATTGCCATGGCTCTAAGGACAACAATGATGTGAGGAGCGGAAAAAGGATGAGTAGAATCTAAGCTGCTTCCACCCCTTCTTAGCACTTCAGAGCACTGCAAAAGGGACCACAACCTGCTTAAGGTCACCCTTGATGCAAATCGCCCTCCAAAAAAGCCCTTCTCTCTTCCCCCACAGACAAGAAGAGAAAGTGATGTGCCTAGTTTACATAAATGTTTCCCGCGTGTAAAATTAAAAGGAAATTGCACACCCTTTCAGTTAGCTTCCACCGAAGCTGAGAATCCCGTGCCAAGGCACTTCACCCTAAATGTTGAAACGACACAATTAATCAAATGTGTTCACCAAGTGTGTCTGCTTGCTTGTTTGTTTCAAATGCAAAAGCTCCAACGGAGTTTCTTTGTTTTTAGAACTGACTGAATGTGGTCTGTTTTTCCAGCACTTCGAGGTAGTCCGGCTCAACATTTAGTTTTGCTTTTAACTCCAGATACTCGTTCCGGTTCGGTTCTACAAAGACAGCACCCGGAGGGCTGTAGAGCACCGGTTCCCGTAGCCTGCTGTCCCCTGCCCCCGGGTGCAAATACTGATGGGGCCGTCGCAGGTCATAGTTTGGGGAGAAAGTGTAAGCAGCCGAGCTGCATGGGAATTTGGGGTATTCCGGGAGGCTGCTACCCGCAGGGCTAGTGGAGCAATGTTTGTCTGGCTCTAAAATGCCCCTGTAAAAGCGATCAGCGTCCTGCACAGGCGACAGTAGGTCCTCTCGGGGCTCTATAGTGCTCACGCTGTAGGCGGGGCTCCGCAAGTGGTGGCTTTCCCGCCTCTCCTCCTCCCCAGACTGCAGCTGCAGCTGTGGAGGGGGCTGCTGCTGGGGCTGCTGAGGCGGAGGTGGCTGCTGTTGCTGCAGGTGGTGGTTGCTGCTGTAGGTGACCTTGAGTTCGTGCAGGTCTTTGTAATCCTCCACAGAGTTGCCTTCTCGAGACCGGTAAATGGGGTTTTTACACATGTGGCCCAGTGGGTGGGGAATGTATTCATACACGTGGCCCGCGGGAGTCTTCACCTTGGGCAATGCCGGTCCACGATGGTGCACATGCGCGTGCGGGTGGCTACCCCCGCTGCCGCCTCCACCCCCATACACGCTGTACTGCATGTTAAAGGAGCTCACGTCGGAGTTGTTGGTGCTGGTGTGGTCGCTCTGGTTCTTCTTCCTACGTTTCATGACCAGAACGAAGAGGCCTGCTGCCACGAAGACTGACATGATGAAAACCAGCAGCAGACTGAGGATCAGCACCGATAAGGGCACTGATGAAGCCCCAGTGCCAGCACCTAAGCCCGCAGGGGCGCCAGTGCTATTCAATCGCACAGCTGGCGTTGCTGCATTGGTCCGGGATGGAACCTGGATGGAAGAAGGCGTGGGCGTGGAAACCACCACATCAGAATAGTCTGGACACAGCAGTTCCGACTTGATGGAGCGCATGTAGGTCTCCGCGAATTTTTTGGGTGCCTTACAGATCACTTCGTCAACTAACACTCCCACTTTGAGCTGCTCAATCCACAGCTTCATGCCCACCACATCGCAGGTACAATCCCAAGGGTTGTCATGTAGATCAATTTGAATGAGGGAAGTCAGCTGATCCAAAACTCCACTCACTGGCAAGGAAGCAAAGCTGTTGCTTCTTAGGTTTAGCCTGAGAAGAGTCAGGCCAGAGAAGACACCTGAAGGCATGGCCTGCAATTGATTGTTATTTAAGAATAGCAGCTGGAGGTTTGGGACTGGATCAAAAGTCCCAGACTGGATCTCGCGTATGAGATTGTACTGGAGGAAGAGATACTGCAGGCTTTGCAGGCCGTAGAATAACTCTGGGCTCAGCCTCTCAATCCTGTTGCCATTCAGATAGAGACGTCTCAGGTTGCTGAGATCTCCAAAGGCTCGGTCCTGAATCATGGAGATGCGGTTGTTACCCAGGTGCAGGAGGTCCAGTCCAGTGGCTTCCAGGAAGTCTGTCCTGCGCACAACAGTGATGTAGTTCTCTGTTAGGTACATTTTCTTGGGATTGTAGGGCTTGGGCTGCAACTCTGCTATGCTCTCAATTTTACGTTCTTGGCAGTTGACATTGAGGCCCAGATCAGATATCTGAAGATTGCAAGTGCATGCGGTGGGACACTCCAAAGGCACCGGGGATTTGGTCTGGTAGGCTATGCTGGGGCCATAGTTACTGTAGCCCAAGTCTTTAGAGGGCTGCCTAGAGGTGGGGCGCACTCTGGGTTTGTTGGGCTGGCGGGTCCCCTTAGGAGGCTTCAAGGGGGGTTTGTAAACAGCAGAGGAAGAAGTAGCCACAGAATTTACAGAGGCTGGGGTTGTATGTAAATACCCCGTGGTGCTTAAAGGAGTCTGTGGCCTCATCTCATAGTCAGAAATAAGTTTTCTTGGACAAAGTTCCTGCTTGGATACCTCATCCAAGTCCCTGCCGTGTAAACGGAAGGGGGTCTCACAGACCACATCACCCACAAGGGCTGAATAGGAGATGCTGTCTAACCAATCCTTGAGAGAAATTAGTTCACAGGAGCAATTCCAAGGATTTTCCTCCAGCTGTAATTCCACAACTTTATCCATGTGTTGCAAGAGTCCAGCATAGGGCAGAAGTTTCAGCCTATTCCCCCGCAGGTCTAAGTGCGTTAAGGGCACAAAACGGAAAAGATTGTTGGGTAAACCTGACAAGAGATTGTCATTGAGGATAAGCACCTGCAACATATGCAGTTTCCCAAAAGCATTGGGTTCAATTACACTGATGTAATTATAATCGACCTGCAGATATTCTAAGTTCTCCAAGCCAAGGAAGGTGTCATCTCGAAGAATTTCCAGTTTATTATTGTTTAGATGTAGTCTCCTCAAAGCCCGAAGCCCATGGAAAGCCCCAGTCTCAATATCTTGGATAACGTTGCTTCCCAGATGTAAAATTGAAGCCCCAGTATAATTGACAAACTCATTGGGATAGAGACGGTTCAGAAGGTTCCCAGACAACAAAAGGTGATAGACTGGGAAACGGGGAGGGCTAATTTCAGAAAGACTGATGATTCCCCGGTTTTCACAGCTCACAGTTAAAATGCCGTCCTTTTCCTCACAAGGACATGCATTGTCACAGATTTCCCCATAATAATCGATGGTTTCTGCACAGGAAAGGACGAGAGATGTTACAGCGAATGCTAGAGTCTGCAGCATCCAGCTATGCATTTTTCTGTGAAGGTCCTGTTCCAAAGTTACTGGGGGGCAGCAAACGTGCATTTTACCTCCTGCAAGGGAGAGAGGAAACAAGGAAATAACAGAATATCACATGCAAAAAAAAAAAAAAAAAGAAAGAAAGAAAGAAAAGAAATTAAGGGGTTAATCAGAAAGTCCCCCTTTCCTAATACCTTTTCTCTGAAATCCAGGAGGGGTTTTTATACACGTATATAGCACCTCCTCTCTTGTCCAAATGAAACATTGATGTCCTTCAGACTTTATCAAAATTGGCTATTCATTTTGACTTCAAGTCTCATGGTATTTCTCAATGAGCATGGCACCCATCTTTTTTTTTTTTTTTTTTTTTTTTTTTTTAGGAGATGAGGACAGATAAATTCCTGTGTTAGTATTCTCTGCTCTCCCTTATCAAAACTAATCCATAAATATACATAAAATGGCTGTCAGTACAGTTTCATGGTTCTAATGTAAGAGGAAGAAGTATAATTTATTTCAACAGGGTTCTCCACTCTACCTATACCCAGCCCACTCCCTTGCTTTCCTTCAAAATCTTCTCTGGTAACACTTTACTATTAAGGTCCCCCCCCTTTTTTTTTACTGGCAAGCATGGGTCACAATACTTTGCGCTATTTTAAAACACCAAGAGAAATGTCAGGATAGGAACGCCACTCCCTTGCTTTCCTTCAAAATCTTCTCTGGTAACACTTTACTATTAAGGTCCCCCCCCTTTTTTTTTACTGGCAAGCATGGGTCACAATACTTTGCGCTATTTTAAAACACCAAGAGAAATGTCAGGATAGGAACGTAAAGAATAGTTTTCAGAGACAAAAAAGCATGCAAGATCTTGCAGCAAGAGGAGCCAAGAGAAGCTTTTAAATCACCAATTGTCCCCTGGAGCACTGAGAATACAGAGGTGTGTGTTTGTGTGCGGGGAGGTGGAGGGAGCAAGTTCGCTTTGATGGTGGACTTCACCATAGCTATTAAACATATCAGAACCCTGATTGTATGCATCATGCCACTTAGCAGCGTTTCTTCTAGAGTACCCTGAGACCACTCTTTCTCATTGATCATGCCAGCGACGCTACAAAACGGCATCTTTAACGACTGTAACAGTTCCGCACGATGGATTATAAAGAACTCAGAAAAGGCATCCGCAATCTCCGAACACATCTGAATACTCTGGGTCTAAAGGAGACATTTCTACAGCATACCCCGAAGCAGCTAAAAGTAAACCACTGATCAGAGGCAAATGCTCTATTACCCTGGGCTCCAAGTCAGTTTGCCACTGTATACAAAAGTAGCCCTTCTGAATTAACAAGATTTGGAATGAACTACCTACCCCCTTGACAACATCACCATCATTGAAGTTGCTTATTACGTTTAAATGTCAATGATCCCTTCCCCTATTTCCCTTCCTGGTAGAGAAAGAGGTTGAGGTGATTAAAAAACAAAATAGAGGCAAGTGTCATAGTCAATGTTTTAACGTCTGAATTTAATCTCCCTAAGAAACCACTTTGATCCCCTCCCCCCTCTGTTCTTTCTTTTTGCCACTGGAAGGTTTCTTTTGATGTATTACTACTTTGGGTTGACAGAAGCACTCAGAGGATGGACACAAGTAGACTTAACGTGGTGGAGTATTGGGTTTTTCTTTAGGGGAGCGTTGGTAGAACTGTGGGATTCTCTGATCAACCTTGTTTCTGCCTCCCACCAAACCTGATGAGAATCTCAAGCCAGAACTAAAGCCAGGACGATTTTAAAGCACAGGTTCAAGCTTGAAAACCTTGCACATGATCTCCAAGTCTCACCAACCCTCCTGGTTCAGAACGTCTGCATTCGCACGCACATGTGCAAGTGTGCCTACAATTCATTGACATTTGGCAATGAGAGGTATCGAGACAGATCCGAATCACAATACAGAAACCTCAATATTATATCAGACCTCCCCTCACCAGAGTAGATGGCTCGGCTGTTAAACACCGTGGTACGAAATCAAAACGTTTACCTTGAAATTTTGGTTCTCCGTTGGATCAAATGTGCACATCCATTTAGCTGGGTTGAATCCCCTCCCCCTCCCTCGCAGTGCTTCCCCGCCCCCATTCACCTCCTTCCCCATCTGAGAGTCCATTGCAAATTGTGTCCAGGCAGTATTAAATTCGAACGTTTACAACTTTAATTCAGTTCTGGCTAGCGGGGGTCGAACAGCCTTTTCCAAACCTCCTCTTCATTCACCCCCTCCCCCGCCGTCCCCAGCCATCAAAGGAGACTGAAGATTTGAGAAAATAAAGTTGAATGAGCTGGGAACACTAACATTCAGACAGGAAAAAGCAACACCGATGTAAAGTCGCGGGCGCACATTTCTTTCTTTTTTTTTTTGGGGGGGGGAGGATTTTTGGTTTATTAAAACAAAAAGAAAAAAAAAAGATAGAGGGCGGGGACGGGGCACTGTATTTGTTAGCTCCCAAAGAATTTAGAACCTGGATCACTGCCTGCCATATCCCTGCACTAAGCAGCTTGCAACTGCTCCGGTCGGAGTCCAAACCCAGGCCGGACTCGTGGCTCCCGGCACAGCTGCTGGAACCACCGCTAAGGCAGAAACAACCAGAGTTCCAGGACCCGAGGCTCCCCTCCCCCACCTCGCCCCAAAGCAAAGGAAGGGTAAAGGGAGGAAGAAGGGGAGGGAAAGAAGCAAAGAAAGCCACTTCGCCATACCACACCGACACATACAGGAACCTCTTTTGCAAAGTAAACCACAGACTTACCCCGTCTCACATCTCAGGGGCCCACTCATCATAGCTACCCTTTAGAAAAACACCTCTTCGGGGTGTGCACTGATTTTGAAGCCTTAGGCAGACACAGAAGGCTGCCAGCAGTGCAGGATGAGGCTGCTGGATGAAAGAGGCACCAGGACGCCTCCAGCCCCGGGCCGCCACCGTGGTGGCGACCGCGGGTTCCCGGGCTCCCCAAAGGGCTCTCCCTGGCGCTCTCCGCGGTAGCCGGAGCGGGCAGCCGGGTGGAGGAGTGGGGGAGGGGACAGCCAAGGACTCGCTGGAAAGGCAGCTCGCGGCAGGGGCTGGGAGCCTGAGCCGGTAGGGCGGGGAGGGCGTAGTGGGGAGGGGAAGTGGGGAGACCAAAGAGGGGGACGCTGAGCTGGCTGCCGGGCTGAGCCGCCCAGATAACGTGCTGGTCAGCCTGAGCGAGCGCTGGCACCCGATCTTTCTCACGCTCCCTCGCACCATAGCTCCCACGCGCGATCCCCAGGTCTCGGAGCCCCTTCTCCCTACCCCCGGACCCAGCGGGTACTTACTGTTCCCATCTGCACAGGGGGCAACTTTCTCCAACCCAGCGATGGCAGCCGCCCCCTCCAGCCGCCTCGGGCTCCTGGCACCCTCCGGCCTGGGATCGCGCGGGCCGGCCCTCCCCTCCCCCCTAGTCTCTCCCGGTCGGCCTCTTCACCACATTACCCCCCTGGTCAGTGGCGCACGCCCCGGGACAAGACAGAGGGAGCGGGGCTCGAGGGTGTGCGTGCATCGCCCGCCTTCTTCTTGCAGCGCACACTGTACATGGTAGTGAGGGGGCGAGAGAAGGTGGTACTGGCCCCTTGGCTGCTCCGCCGGCGGTTCCTCCGCTGTGCTCCTCTCCCCCACGCGCCGCGACCACTGCAGCCGGGATGCTGCTGTCCCCAAGGCTAACCTGCAGTAACGGGCCCCTAATTAGTATTTGAAAGGCTCCCGCATCCTCTTGGCCGCTTCGCCTTTCCTAGTGCTTGCAGCGGCTTTTCGCTATCCCTCCCCAGATGAGGTGCAGGATCCTCATTATTTTCAACTCTTTATCTTCGACATCCTTTGAGCGGTCCGAGGAGGCAGCAAAAGCGTTGTTCTACGCCTGTGGCATGTCCTGGCAGCCTGGCCGCTCTAAAAAAAAGAAAAAGAAAAACTCAGAAAAAGTCGTGTCTTCTCTCCTGGGAGCTGAGGAGGCGGCCACATCTGCTGGGTAGCGGGTGCAGGGCCCCGTCCACTGTACTTGTTTATCGTTGCGCCGTTGGTGCGAGCCAAGCTGCAGCAGACATGATGGGTCCCTGGCGAAGCGGCAGATCAACGGCCAGTAGATGGCAGCCGAGGGCGAAGGCGTTCCTGGGCTTTGGAGGCGCAGCTAGAGCCCCCTTCGATGTCACATTCGTGGAGACTGGAGTCTTGGACCATGTGCGCAATTCGAGCGTAGGAGTATGAAATCGTCTTCTTGGGAAGGGAGGACTGAAAATAACCCTGACAATGCTAGGCTTGGTGGTGACCACGAATCAGATGATTCCTACCAGTTGCCATTTGCCCAGATGCCTCTGCCTTTTAGAAGAGTGTTCATACTGCTGCTTCTAGTGTCTCCAGTTTAAAAAAAAAAAAAAAAAAAAAGACCCTGGAGGGAGTGGCTTGTCCTAGCTATAGAGAGTACATTATTTTTTACATATTTTTAAGAATCACGTTTTGTAAGTATTTCAGGGTGGTTCTTCAGAGAGAAAGTGAATATACTTAGCAAACTAGAAAGCTGGAAACAATTGAAATAGAAGCAGTGTCTGTTAAAAACAAGTTTGTGGAAGCGTCACCTGATGAACTCCTGGGGATCACCTCTATGGTAAGTATAACCCACTTCTTCCTGGAAATCAGAAGACTTCCTCCTCGAAAGGAAGTTTGTGTATTCATAAGATGTGTTTTATAATTTAGGAATGGTAGGCCTGTATTCTCCACTCAAGAGGCTTAGGAAAGTTGTTTAGAGTTAGTGGCCCAGAGCAGGTTGTTCATATGTTCATGCTGTGATAGATGGATATTTCTGTCATGCAGAGGCTTTTTACTCTTTCTATTCTGAAATTAAGCTTTAAACATGAATATAATTCTGAATTTTAGTTTAGGGGAAATTATTGTGGAAATACTCTGACTAAACATATCTGATAGATGGAAATTGATTCCAAATGCAGTGTGCGTGTATGTGTGTGTGTGTGTGTGTGTGTGTGTGGTCTACAGACAACTCTTTATATCATTCATATGTGTTGAGTTTCAAGGGTTTATGTAGAGGTAGTAAATGATTTCAGTGTCTTGAAATGTATAAAGCTCTTATAATTTGCTCTAAATGAACAGGCTGAGTTTATATTTTTAGCTAAACCATAAACACTTTGAAGCAGTCTTGTGTATTTCATGTAATTTTGGGTACTCTACAAAGGAGAAAGGATTGACATAGTCTATGATGTCAGATGATGAAAATCTTAGAACTGTATTAAATTTACATATATTTTTATAAGAATGGCAGCTGCTGGTTTTAGGTATACATAAAATGTGTTTTAAAAGCAATAGTCATATCATCATTGAGTTATTTACTCTATAATCTGACATAACAAAGTATAAATTTTTTAAAGTAAAAAAATCACCTTTATATCTTTAAATTTTGAATGTTTAGTTTTACAATTGTATTCACCTCCAGGATAAAAATACTGAGTCCTGCCAACAACCTAACATTTAATAATTGTTATCTCAATAGAAGCTCTCTTGAGTTATAGAATGTTTTAGCTATTAGACATCTCAAGACATATGTTTTGTAGTATTAGTGTGCAACACCTTCATAGTTCTACTCAATATACACAGGGGTTTATGCTCTATTTTGTATTATTTTATTTTAAATAATGCTCTATTTAAAACACATTTTACTAAACCTAGAAGTATCAAATATATTTCCAGCTAGCTCAACCAACTAACAATGTAGAATGAAAATTTCCTTGTGTGTGTGGAGAGAGAGAGAGAGAGAGAGAGAGAGAGAGAGAGAGAGAGAGAGAGAGAGATCTCCATCATTGACACAGGAGCCCTAGCCACTTTCTCCACTAGGTGTCCCTACAAACTGCTCTGCTGGGAAGTGAATTTTAAGAAATTCTGTGACATAAAAACTAAAATATACTGCAGTAGAAAAATCACCAGAGAAATAAAGAAGGGCTTCAATTCTAATGAATAGACTCTTATTTGCTTTGACTGTTGTCTGTTTCCTAGGAAACATAAAAATGGATCATATACAGAAGAAATTGAAATCAAGACTTTCATTCTCATGATCAAACACATTTGTTTGTTCTGTACTAAATCAACAGACAATAGCATGATGTGTATGCATGCTTTCACACAATACTTAAGTAAACAGAAACTACCATTTATAAACATCTGGATACTGGAAAATAAAACTAATGATCAAAAAGTTATTCTAAAAATTAATGTTTAAATTTCTAAGTTCAACAATACTTAACTAAGTTGGGTGTGAAATGCTTAGGACATTTGACCAAATAAATGTTTAGGAACATAGGAATACCATGGTATGCCGTGAAATAGTACCTGTCAGAAGTACATGTCACATATAAATATGATTTAATAATACCATCATAATTTAAATTCATATTAAAATACCAACTTGTGTCTTTAAGTGGAGCACCTACTTTCTATGACTTTAAATTTATTATTATCTATTATTACATTTATTAGTTTTAGCAATCTATACATGGTTTGGAATAACTCTTAAACTAAATGTACTTATTAAAATAGTCTATTTGTGCCACTACTCTGTTGTTTTTCAGCATATCAAAGGCTTAGTCAAGAATTACAGATTATTTTGAAGCAACCTAACAGGAATTATAAATGAGAAAATGCCTCAGTAATAACACAGAGATGTTATGAGCATTGATCAATGTCACTGAACTCTAAAGCTATTAGGATTTCCATTTATTTCTGTTAGATTAGATGATGAATTGTGAGGAGGAAGTCTAATGTTTGATTTCAGACATCCTCAAACAAGATCTAATGTTACTTTTGTGACAGTAGTGCATAGAAGTTTGATACAATCTATTTATTTAATTTATTCTAAATTAAAATATATATCTTTTATAGGGCTTTGATGTCAAAACTAGATAAATTATAGACTTCTAAAAGGAGAAATTAAACAATTTCTTATAGTTAGAAAACTGTGTCATCATTAATGGTTGTTTTTTGGTGCAATTGGTGGACTAAATGACAACAAAATCTATTTTTTTATCTAGTCTGCTACCATTGGAATTGCAGCAAACTGAGTATGCTGTCCTACTTCTGAAAACTACAATGGTAGGCACAGTTGATTAACATCACTGGTAGTATTTATTCACCTATGAACAGTAATTTGCAATCTAGAAATATGTTTTCAGAAGCATAAAGAAAATACATGTGTATAATATCAGATTTTCATTACTTTATATATAATATACATATTATATATAGTCTTGCAATTTTATTTATGTTAGATAATTTTTTGTGTTTGTTATATGCATCTTCTTTGAATGACCCTTTCATTGTCTATAAAACTTTAAGATGCATTTAATTTTTAAACAATTACCACCTTTTCATAAAGTAGTCTAACAAAATAAAAAATATACAATAGTAGTAGCAAAGTAAAAAGTACTACTTTTATATTAGAGTGTAATCTGTGTAGCAAGTTGTTTCATTTGAACATTGCTAAGAACAGGTCAAATACAAAGGTAGTAAGTGTTCATCAATGCTTTGAAATATTGTTCTACCTTCAATACTGGCATCTACAAGAATACTGCTCTGTCAGTATTTGTGCTGTATGCCAGAACAGCATCACACATTTTCCTGTAAAGAAAGGAGGGCAATAGGCAAAAGTAGAGGGAGAGGGGGAGGAAGGAAGGGAGGAAAAAGCTGGGTTTTTTTTTCTTGAAAGACATACATGAACAAATTGAGTAATGATTAGCTCTGAGAGGAAGACTGAAACTCTTGAACATAAGACAAACTGTTGCTTTTGTATTTAACTTATACTCTTAAGTTTGATTACAGAAAATTTCAATTCATATGGATATTTATAAAAAGAAATTTAAAAGATCAATATGGACTTGAAAAATAACACTACTTACAATAAGTATAAGATTCATGAAAAAAAGTATGAATAAATTCTTAAAATCAACTCTAGCATTCTGAAATATATTTTATATTGTCTATAAGTTTCAATGTTAATACAGGCTCTGGATAGTATTCAAAATGAGTGTGGACTAATTAGTTAAAATATTTTCCCTAGCAACTCGTATATGTTGATGTCATTTCCAGTTACCAGTGTCAACTGACAGAACACCAACTAAGAGAACATGGTTTTCCTCACGTTGAGTGTTCAGAGCCATCCTGCTCACAAGAACATTGGCTTCATTTTATTGTCTTGAATAGGGAGAAAAAGATCAAAATGAGTCTGTAGAGCAGATAATTAAACCTTTCGTTGTGAGCTTTCGCTGTTTCCTGATATCTGCATGAAGATGAGAAATAAGCATTTGTGACATATTTAAATATACAAGCTCTTATCAGACACAGTTAGAACAAAGGCCTTGGCCATCTGGCTTGTTCTGGCATTGAAACATGTGCATAGTGTTGGAGAGAAACTGTTCTAGTACAGAGCTAGCTTGGGTTTGCATCTATCTCTGCTAGAACAGTGATTATTCCTGTGGAGAATACTGCTTCTTAGTCCTCACTGTAGTCATGCTTAGAAAACAAGTGTAAACACATGGCAGGTTTTGTCTGATTTTTCCATGTCCTTTCTTTTTAATGAACACAAAAACTAAATTTTTCCTATAATCCAGCGATATCATGAAAATTTTAGAATTGCTTCCTATATTGTAGTAATATAAATTGATATACTATAATCAACTTTCTTTATTGGTACTCACCATTCACTAAGATACTCCCAATATCTCTTTTTCCCCCTCAAAGTGATTAGGTTTAACAAGCAATAATAGATTGGTTCATACTGCCTTTTCAGCTAACAACCTATACACTAGGCCTCTGAAAATAATCACTGCAGTCTTTTGGTTCATTGGAGGAATCTTCCCTTTTTTCAAGTCAACACTGAAGACTCAGACTTCTAAATATTTATTTGTATTATCTGTTCATTGCATTAGCACTTTTCTATTTTCTGATTTATCATATTTGTTTTCTTTGAAAATAGAATAGTATTCTTTATTGGCATAAAAACAATGTTGTTTATGTTCCACTGTAAGAAAGAAAGAAAAGAACTCCAGAAAATTTAATATATGCAAAATTTTTACTTGTCTATGATTTTTTCCATTTCACAAATGTTGAGTTCATCTACAGAATGTAGTGAAGCCTCTCATATTTAAGATGAAATATATTTGATGTATATAATGAAATTCCAATGATCATAGAGAGTTTTTCCCTTCTAATAATCTCCATTTTATCATCATATTGTACATGATGATAAAATTATAGAAAATTATATTTTAATAATATTTGACAAGATCACCATGGGCATATTATTGCTATAGAGCAATTGAAGTGTGGGAATGCACTATTACTTGGGTTTATCCTATTTAAATTTAAACAGCCATATGCTGCTAATAGCTCCATATTAGACACTGCAAGATTAGAATATAAATTTCTAACAGACTCAAGCTCTGTTTCTTGTGCAATTTCTGGGATACCTTGAAAATTCAATCAAATGTGGACAGATGTACTCATAAGTAATGATAGTGATTATGATACCTACAATAAATAAAAACAATTATGACCCATATTAGGCAAAGGGCCTGATTTGTATTTTAATCAGGGTCTTGTTAATTCTTCCAAACCATAACCATCCAACGCTCTTATTGTTCATTAAGGAGCTCAAAGAATTTTTGTGGCATCTAAAAATTTCTTATTATAGTCCTCATTTTGCTCCTATAAACAAGAAAAGAAAGATTGGTTTAAATCAATTAAGTGTCATTAGAAAATAGATGTGTTTTCATGCATGCTAAAGTTCTTTAAAAAGTCTTTATATTCTTGTTGTAGGCCATGGTATTAGCAAGTCTAAAAAGTTAACGTCTTATGGGTATTATGGTTTTGTCTTTATCTAGAATAATTTCTATGTATAAAGATGTCTATTAGTAACTACAGTTTTTGAACATTTCCAATTCATCTATTGTATTTTATTTCTTTTTGAAGGACTTCATTTTTCAATCATGTGTATTTGTGTATCTCTCTATATGGTTGTCAGTGCAAGAGCAATGGTTGTAGGAGATGAAGCGAGTTGAGAGATCTCTCAGAGCTGAAGTTACAGATGGTAATGAGGCCTGTTCCAGGTGATGGACAACTCAGAACTGCTGAGCTGTTGTTTGGTTTATTTCTGTTTGCATTTGTGTAGATATATGTTTAAGTTTGTGTGCCTGTGTGTATGTATGGCCACAAGTGTCATGCACACATATGTTTTGAATGTTGTTTCCAACTGCTGTTAACATTATTTTTTGAGATACAGTAATTGATTGGACCTGGAAGTCATCAATGTGTATGTGACTCCTCCCTTCCCCTCCTGAACTGCATTCCTCTTCCCAGCATGGCTTTGCCACCACTGAATTAAGAGCCTCATTCTTGCACTGCAGTCATCTGACCAATGAAGCCATCTCTTCAGTGCTGCATTTCACCCTTTTAAAAAATAGACTTCAGCTTTTGATGTTTTGACTATCTCAGAGGGCAGAGTTTGAATAGCAAATTATAATTGATTCATGGAAAGAATTAGTATGATTTTTGATTAACTTGGAAAGCTAGGTAAGTCTTCTTTAAATAAAAAAAGCTTTCAAATATTTTCTCTTAAGTAAAATCACTTTCCAATATTTCAAAGTTGTAATAAGTCATGGAATTAACCCCTGACACAACAAATTATTGTGATTTATTAAAATCAAATTTGATTTGTTTGTCATAAGCTTATTGAAATATTTTTTTACAAAACTCTCCCACAGTTTTAATAAACATTAATAAATCTATAAAGATGATTAATTGTTTGAGGGCTTAAGTTAAAAATAAAAAGAAAGTTGGTTGGCCTGCAGCAATACAGTCATTCTTAAAAATCACAGGTAACAACAATTAATAAAAAAAGAAACCACACATGTTAAAGAGAACAAAGATGGGTATAAGGAAGTATTTAAAGGAAGGAAAGGGAAGAAAAAAACAATATAATCGGAGCAAAGAAAAATATAATTAAAAATACATGAATAACTAACAAAGAAATTGAACATAAAGGACAAAAATAAATAATAAAGTACATGGCGCATGAACTATTCATTTGTATATGAAAATATTTCTACAGGCAGTTGATAAGGTTAACTTCACTTTCTCTTAATATATAATGATCACATTATTTTATTAAGTGATAAATATTATAATATAATGTTCTTAGGAAATGTAACTGGTAAGTTCATCAGTAAAATCTTTAAATTTTATGCTACAGATGGAAAATATTTGGGAAAAGAGAAGCAAGGTAGAGTGGAGGATCCTAAGAGTGATACACATGGATTGCTCCCAGGAAAGGGAAATGGTTAAGATCTCCTTTGTAAACTGGGAGGGAGGAAGAGAGGCGAGAGGACAAGGATGAGAATGAGGGTTCCAGATAGCCAAGTTTGGAGAGAGACAGAGAACAATGAAAGAAATACCTTGGCAGAGTGAACCATCATGGCTTAGGGAGAAATATGGTGCTAGAGAAATCCCCAGGAACTCACAAGGAAGTCCCAGCTAAGATTCCTAGCAATGATGGAGAGGGTGCCTGAACTAGCTTTCTCCTGAGGTCAGATTGGTGACTACCCTAATTGTCATCATAGAATCTCCATCCAGTGACTGATGCAAACTGATGCAGACACCCACAGCCCATCACTTGGTCAAACTCCTGCAGTTCAGTTGAAGAGAGGGAGGAGGGACTAGAGGAGCAGAGAGGGTCAAGAGCATGACAGAGAACATCACAGACACAGCTGCCCCAACTCAGGAACTCAGGAACTCTGGACTGACAGCTGGAGCATAGAGTGGAGAGAAAAGCCAGTATGAGGTCAATCTAGGCCCTTTAAATGAGGGCGACAGTTGTATAGATTACTCTGTTAGTGAGTCCCCTATGGTGATCAGGAAAAGGAAAGGGAGAAGAAACAGTGGATAATATGTAAACAACAACAACAACAACAAAAAAAAAAAACCTTTAAAAATATTTGGGAAAATTTAATTGCTGGAAAAACAAATTCCTAAGCTCAAAATTTTCATTAAAATTATATAATGTAATTTTTATTCTGTGGTTAAAAATTACATCAATAGTGGTGACACATGCCTTTAATCCTAGTACTTGAGAGGTAGAGGCAGGTGGATCTCTATGAGTTTAATGCCAGCCTGTCCTACAGAGTGCATTCCAGGATAGCCAGACTACCCAGGGAAACCTGTTTCAAAAAATAAAACACACACACACACACACACACACACACACACACACACACAAGTTACCTCACCAATATACCCAAACTTCTATAGCAATAGAGAAATCAGGGTTAAAGTCATATAATTTATGAACAGTGTGATATAATTTTCTCTTATTGTCACATATCTCAATGGAAAAAATTAGGTCAATTTTGATTAACACGGAATTTAAGATTTATTCTGTATTCAGTCTCTATCTAATTGCTATACTATCTGTGAAATGATTGCAGTGTACACAGAATTTGATCAATGATCATAGTATCATTCCTTCAAAAACCACCCATCCATCTCCACCACTCCTTCTAAGGTTCATGACATCTTCTGTAATGGGCCAAACATATGTTAATGTGATTTGAAAATGTTCTATGTATATTATTTGCTAATTGTTATAGTGAATCACATACTATACTGTGTTAGTCTTTGTTGTTGCCTATAGGCATTACAGCAGGGTTAGGCTGCTTATTGATTTTCTCCTCTGGCACATTGCACAACACTTTCAGACACTATGAGAATTATTATAATAAAAAAGTTTCATTATTACATTGATATAATAGCATTTTTATGTAATCTGGATAATCTAGTTTATAGCAAAAAGGCAGTGAATGTTAACAACAGAATCTATCTGATGAGACTTTGTGAGGCTTACTGATTTTCCACTCACAGTTAAGCATGAACAAACAGTTTTACATGTTTGAAAATTCAAAATCAAAGGTAACAAATATGCACATATACACGTGTAATCATTTCTACATTGGTAATTTTATTTACTTTCCTCGTTTAACTCATCCAATGATTTAATGAAGTAATTTGGCTTACAGATGATGTTTCAGTTTCTTTTGTGTTGCTGTGATAAAAGACAATGAACAAGGCAATGTATAAACAATAGGCTTTAATTAAGCTCATGGTCCCAGTGAATTCATGTTCATGATAGAATAGTGAGGAGATGGTGGCAGGAACAGCTGAGAGCTATATCTTCATACACAGCAAGGGACAAAGAAAACACACTGCAAACAGCACATGTATTCTGACACCTTAAAGCCTACTCTCACTGACACACCTTCTCCAACAAGGCCACACATCCTAGCACTTTTCAGTTACCTCCTGAGAAAGGAGGATTCAAGCCTATGAGCCTGTGGGGAGGCATTGACATTCAAACCAACAAGATGATAAAAACCTGACTTTTACCACAGTTAACACTTTCCTATATTTCATACAGACAGTGCATGCTCAATCTAGTGTTTAGAGTCTGGACAGTGGTTTGAATTGCAAGAACTCACAGTACCTATATTTTTTAGTTTAACAATCATGTCATTTGCAAATAGAGGTAGTTTCACTTCTTCTTTTTCAATTTGTTTCCCCTCAATCTCCTTATTTCTTTAGCTAAAACTTTGAGAACTATATTGAATAGATAAGGGAATAGAGGACAGCCTTGTCTAGTTTCTGATTTTAGTGAATTTGCTTTGAGTATTTCTCCATTTAGTTAGATGTTGACTGTCAGCTTCTTGTAAATCACCTTTATTATATTTAGATATTTTCCTTGTATTCCTGATCTCTCCAGGACATTTATCATAAAGGAATGTTGGATTTTTGTCAAGGGATTTTTCAGTATCTAAGGATATAATCATGTTTTTTTTTTCTTCAGGTTGTTTATATGATAGATGACAGTTACAGTTTTTCATATGTTGAACCATCTCTGAATTTCTGGGATGAAGCCTACTTAATCATAGTGGATGATATTTTTTATATGTTATTGTATAGGATTTGCCAGAATTTTGTTGAGAATTTTTGCATAAATATTCATGAGAGAAATTGGTCTGTAATTCTCTTTCTTTGTTGCATCTTGGAGTGGCTTGAGTATTAGAATAATTGTGGCCTCATAAAAAATATTTGGCAATATTCCTTCAGTTTTTACTGTATGAAACAGCTTGAGAAGTATTGGTATTAGTGCTTCTTGGAATATCTGGTAGAATTCTGCATTGAAACCATCTGGGCCTTGGCTTTTTTCACTTGGGAGGCTTTTAATGAGAACTTCAAATTTTCTTTGGTGTTATAGTTCTGTTTAGGTATTTAATCAGATCTTAATTTAATTTTCATAAGCGGTACCTGTTCAGAAAGCTGTCCATTTCTTTTAGGTTCTCCATTTTTGTGGAGTATAGATTTTCAAATATGACCAGATAATTCTCTGGATTTCTTGGGGCTCTATTATTATGGCCCCTTTTCATTTCTGATGTTGTTGATTTGGATACTCTCTCTCTCTGCTTTTTGGTTAGTTTGGATAAGAGTTTATCTATCTTGTTGACTTTCTCAAGATCTCAATCTCTTTGATTCATTGATTCTTTGTATTGTTCTTTTTGTTTCAATTGTATTGATTTCAGCTCTAAGTTTGATTATTTCCTACTGTCTACTTTTTCTAGGTAAGTTTGCTTCTAATAGTTCTAAGGTTTCAGCTGTGCTGTTAGTTCTCTAGTGTGGGATTTTTCTAGGTTTTTCATGTAGGCATCTAGTGCTATGAATTTTTCACTTAAGACTGCTTTCATTGTGTCCCATAAGTTTGGGTATGTTCTGGATTCATTTTAGGTAAATTCTAGGAAGACTTTGATTTCTTTCTTAATTTCTTCCTTGACCCAGAAGTGGTTCAGCTGAGTGATGTTTAGTTTCCATGAGTTGGTAGGCTTTCTTTGATTTTTGATGTTGTTGAACTATAACTTTAGGCCCTGGTGGTCTGATATGGTTCAAGGGATTATTTCCAATTTTGTAGCTATTGATATTTGCTCTATGACCAATTATGTGGTCAATTTTAGAGAAAGTTTCATGTGGTGCTGAGTAATATGTATATTCCTTTGCATTTGGGTGGAAGCTTCTGTAAATATCTATTAAATCCATTTGCATCATAACCTCTGTTAGCCTTCTTATTTCTCTGTTGAGTCTCTGTCTGCTTAACCTATCCAAGGGTGAAAGTGGAGTATTCAAGTTTCCTACTATTAGGATATGAGAATTGATGTGTGATTTGAGCTTTAGTAGTTCTTCCTTTACATAGATAGGTGCCCTGATATTAGGGGCATTAGTATTCAGGATTGAAATCTCTTCTTGATCAATTTTTCCTGAGATGAATAAGTAATTTCCATCCTGGTCTCTTTTAATTGATTTTAGTTTGAAGTCTACATTGACAGTTCATTAGATATTAGGATAGCAACACCAGCTTGTTAATTAGGGACATTTGATTGGAAACTCTTTCTCAACCCTTTACTTTGAGCTAGTGTCTGTCTTTAATGTTGAGGTGTGTTTCTTGTAAGCAGCAGAAGGATGACTTCTGTTTTAGTATCCATCGTGTGAGTGTGTGTCTTTTTATAGGTGAATTGAGTCCATTGGTATCAAGGGATATTAGTGACCACTGATTAATATTTCCTGCTATTTTTGTTGGCAGCTTGTATGTAATTCCTTTCTCTGGGCTTTTCTTCTTTGGCATTATCAATTGTTTGTGATTTCATTGGTCTATCTGGGAACCTTAGGTTGGCATTTTCCCTCTAATGCTTTCTGAAGGTCTGGATTTGTAGACAGTTTTGTTTAAGTGTTATTTTGTCATGAAATATCTTGTTTACTTCATGTATGGTGATTGAATGTTTTTCTTGGTATAGTAGTCTGGGTTTGCAGCCAGGTTCTTTTACTCTCTGTATAACTTCTGACCAAGCCTTTCTTGCTTTGTTTCCATTGTGTAGTCAGGTGTTATTCTGATGGGTTTGCCTTTATAGATAAGTTCACCCTCCCCCTTTTTTTGCATAACTTAAAATTTTTTCTTTGTTCTGTATGTTTTGTGGCTTGATTATTATGACGTAAGCGGACTTTTTTTTTGGTCTAATCTATTTGGTGTTCTGTAAGCTTTTTGTATCTTTATAGGTATTTCCTTCTTTAGGTTTGATAGACCCCAGACTCGGGGAACTATCCTCTGGAAATGGGGCCCCAACAACCCAAACCCCAGTCCAGTTGATGAAAATAGCAAGAAGATTTATTTCATCTATACAGGCTGGCTACCTCCTTGCCTCGGGAGCAAGGGAGTAGAAGCAATTAACAATCTCATATCTCTTTTAAAGGCTAAGACCATAAAATTACCATAGCAAATAGGGCAATACATGATTGATCACTTTAAAGGTCATACTATAATCAAAAGGTGGCCTTAAGGTCAGCTGCTTAGGGGGTTTTTACAATTGGGTGTTGGTCGCAGCTATTCTGCTTGGAACTTCTGTTTATTTTAATCTCAGGTTCGACTATTATGTCCTATCTGAGTTGATTATGGCTATCCGGAATGGGTCACTCTGTTTCCTGGGACAGATTTTTAGACTTTTAGTTCCTTATTCTCATGGGGGATGCTCTGCCGAATACCTGAACTGAATGCCTGGGTCAGGCCCTAGAACCCAGGGTCCTTCAAGGTTGGGAAACTTTTCTTCTATGATTTTATTGAATACAGTATCTGTGCCTTTGAGCTGGTATTCTTCTCCTTCTTCTACTCCTATTATTCTCAAGTTAGGCCTTTTCATGGTGTCCCAAGTTTCCTGAACATTTTGTGTTATGACTTTTTTGGTTTTAGTGTTTCCTTTGACTGATGTATCTATTTCCACTATTGAATCTTCTACTCCAGAGATTTTCTCTTCCATCTCTTGGATTTTGTTGATTATGCTTGTATCTGTAGTTCCAGGTCTTTCCTTCAGATTTTCTGTTTTCAACTTTGCCTTATTTTGTGCCTTTTTTATTGCTTCTATTTCAATTTTAGTTCCTGTAATGTCTATTTCAATTTTTGGTTTTACTTGTTTTAGTTTTTTTTTTTGCTTTGTTTACTTTCAAGAATTTATTGATCTCTTCCAATTTTTTTTTGTATTTTCTTCTCTTTCTTTATGAAAATTATTTAAATCCTCTTATAAGGCTTCTATAATCTTCATAAAGGTTTTTTTTCTGTTGTCTCTTTTTTATTGCTGTGTTTGGGTCGTGTAGTTATAGAACCACCAGTTTCCTCTGGTGTTGCTTTGTTGTTCTTTATATTGTTATATGTATTCTTGCACTGGCATCTCCCCATGGCTTCAGTGTTTCACACTTAATCAGCTCCTAGTCATTTGTAGCTAGTGGGTCTGTTTATCTCCTGTCTTTGCTTAGTGAGAGGTCTGCACAATCTCTGACTTTGTTCTGGATATGGTTCTGCCTTTTGAAGGCACTTGGTTGTATATGATACTGTAGCTTGCCCTGGAGGCAGGGCTGGTCTTGGGAGAACCTTTCTGTTAGGGATAACTGTTGAAGGCCCCTCCAAGCTACAGCCTGTGTGTGTCTGCTATCATGAGTCTGAGATCAGTACCTTGGATATGACCCTGGCCCCTGGAGAGGGATTCTCTGGATGGGTGGCCCAGAAGCTGAAATCTGCTCATCTCTGATTCCACTCTGGACAATGTTCTTAGTTTTAAAGACATCTTTTTTTTTTTTTTTCCTTTTAGGTAGCCTGAATGTTTTGCTCTTTGTATAAAGTTTGATATTGATTTTCAAAAAATAATAAAGAAAACATCGTGATTATGTTGTACTTTGCACTGATCATTCAATGCTGGGTGTAGCATGTCTGGTAAACAGATTTTCTCATTTGTTTACTCACTTTCTGCTTGTGTGTATAAAATCTAAGCCATCCTTGAACAAAGTCAACCTTTAACAAAAGCTTTCACATACAACAGGAAATTCCATTAAAATAAAACTATGTAAATAAGTCAAATATTAAGGGTTAAAATATTTTCTTTAAAGAGACACATTATCTTTTTATATTTTAGAATAGAAGTTATATCATTTCTCTCAAAGTTTCACTTTAAGAAAGGTATATCTTTATGGAGTTATAAAATAATTTACATATTTTATACATGTAACTGAAAATTATTTGTAGTTATTGTGATAACTACAAAATGTATGATAGAATTCAAAATGAGATCCTCAGGATGAAATAATAAAAAAGGGAAATTCAGAAAACAGGAAGGAGAGATGTTATGGGCAAGATTATAATTGAAGAATATAATAATCAAAATGATTTTTCTACATATATATGTGAAATGTCAATGAAAAAATTCAATAGTTTCTTTTTTTCCTTCTTTATTTTGTATTTATCAAAAAACAGTAAAAAGAATTTAAAATGCGGAAGAGTTAACAATAACTATACAGAGGATAAGAATCATAAGCATGGCTTATCAAGGGTAGAAATACAAATAAGATTGCTACACATATATTTTCTTTGTGTTTAGCTTTCCCTCTGAATTTTTTTTTCCATCCCTGTATATCCTTATTCAAGGTCTCTTCCCCCTCCCAACACATCTGATCATTTTTCTTCTCTGCAACTCCCCATCCCCTCCCTGGGCAGGGAGCAGACAGTCCTATGGTCACACTGACCCAATAATGCTTAGATCAGTCTCCACTTCTGGCCAAATCCAGTTCTGTCCCCCCTCCCTCAAGAGTGAGTCAGGTGTTCCTATAGTTGGACTGGGGTTTGAAGGGTCAGTCCAGGGTGTTTCTGATCCCAAGCTGTT
>PVIH01007086.1:0-103992 GCA_004025045.1 Sigmodon hispidus
AAAACAGTAAAAAGAATTTAAAATGCAGAAGAGTTAACAATAACTATACAGAGGATAAGAATCATAAGCATGGCTTATCAAGGGTAGAAATACAATTAAGATTGCTACACATATATTTTCTTTGTGTTCAGCTTTCCCTATATATCCTTATTCAAGGTCTCTTCCCCCTCCCAACACATCTGGTCATTTTTCTTCTCTGCAACTGCCCATCTGTCCCACAACTTTAAGTAGGAATGTGTATAAAGTATTTAGATGGGTGATGTCGATATAATATATCCAGATGTTTGCTCTATGATGTTTGAAATACTACAAAGGTATTTCGTATTACTATTAAGCAACGTGTAGTGTCAATGGTTTCATACCACTTGCACAAGTAAGTATCCTAAATTTAAGAATTAAGTATTCTTAAGAAATTAACAGTGAATCAATGTTCCAACTTTTGATGTGTGCCTAAGAAGTCAAAATTTTCATATTTATTTTCTCATTCTTTCTCTACCTAGTATAGATATATAGAACAAATAATGTACTTTTCTATTTTTAATTTTATTCTCTGCATTTCAAAAGTCTTCTCATTCTTCCCAAGATCTTCATACCATAGAGAATCTTATTCTTTGAACTGGTTGTACAAGATTCCAACATTTATCTTAAACCTTCTAATCTCCAAGGTGACTTGACTAATATCCTTTGCTAGAAACATAAATGTCTTATTTCTTCAACTTCTTCCATCTCCAAGCATTACCTCATTAACAGAAATTTCAACTTTCTATATGTTAGAACATTTTACTCCACGAATGTCAAAGTGAAAATCAAATATATTTTATTGTTTCTTTACATAACACCACAAATATCAAGAAGAAGAAAGGTACAGAAATATATTTTTAAAGAAAATCAGTAAAATATCATCATAAATGTGCAGAGAATGTGAACAGGTTATGAAATAATAACCTTACACAACTAAAAGACAGATTTATTTATTTATGTATTTATAAACACAACAGACACCATAAATACAGAAAAAATATTAGAAGCTTACAGCCACTTATTTCTCTATCAGCATTATAAAAATACACACATTCTGCAAATACACTTATGATGAAATTAAGACTAAGCCTACACTGTACCTTCCCATTAGATACCTAACAAAATTTTAAATGTAAAGCATATAAATATTTTATTTTAGAAACTCATCAATCCTTGTTAAAAATTCTTAAATATGTATGTTACAGTCATACTAGTAACATTATATACAACCTGGACAGATTATATTTAGAAATGCATATGTATACATATGCATGCAATATCAATAAGTGAAATAAGAAATCATGAATTTAAAGTAAAATGGGGAGAATTATTTGGGTGTATTGGAAGGAAAAAGGGAAAAGGGGAGATATTATTATACTATGATCTCTGAAAAATAAAGCACATGGATGAATGAAACAGAAAAATGTACCTGTTTGAATTAATTTGGTAACATATTAATCCTATATAGATATTGAAGTTAATTTAAAAATTAAAGTACAAAGTGTATCTTTTTAGCATAACTAGAATATTTGAAAATCAGTGCCATAGCCATGCTTACATATATGCACCACAATATTATTTCATGTAATTAAAGGCAAAAATAAGTTCTATGAAATTTAAGAATGGAGATTAATTTTAGAATTTTGTTTAAAATATTTTAATAGCAAGGAGAAGCCAACATTTTTCAAGGACTGCCAGAACAATAGGAGTGCAGAACACAAAATAGGTAAACAAAAAAAGCAAAATTCTGGGCAATGTCCAACAGAAAAGGGACCAACTTGGCTTGGTGTGTAAGAATTGCAGGCGGTAACTCAGAGATAGGATTTTGGCCAGATCTAACTTTCATAGACGGCTGGATTTTCTATAGTATAAAACCGTGTGTGTGTGTGTGTGTGTGTGTGTGTGTTTGCATGCAAATACTAAAATGCTCATTCTGGAGAGCTATGATACATGGAAAAGAGAAAAGATTAAAGCAATAATTAAATAGGACCCAATAGATTTGCAGAATGGAAGACTGTATGTAGACTTGAGTCTTAGACTCTACTTACAAGAATAATAGAAATCTAAAAGTAAGATTTTTAAGTCAAGTGATTATGATTTAAGATTTTTTTCTCCATTATGAGACTTATATCAACTTAGCTCAGACTTTTCTGTGACTTCCATGACCTCTAACAATATATAACTATTTTATCTCCCTCATAGGAATGTTCTAAAGTTATACAAGTTAACAGTTCTCAAAGAGGAATTACATTTTCATCTCATATCTTTTGGATATCAGACTAAAAACCAACATTTTTATTATACTGAACTAAAATATTTTTTTGTGTAAAAATACAGGAGCTTTTAAAAATATATGAAAAATACAAAATAACACAAATAACTAACATGCATAAAGTCATTATGCATAAAAACTGTTATATAATTGTCCTTAAGTAGGATTTAAAAAAAATAAAGGCACATACTGCTTACTAATTAAGAGGATATAATGCTGAGATTTTATACTTTATTATTTGCACAAGATAGACAATGTCAAAATGAAAATTATAATATGAATTATTTAGTTCAGGAATAGGTGTTATAATGCTTATTTGACAAGTACATTGGTAATTCTCATTAGATCACTCAAATAAAACTGCTTCATTGTGGTCTGACACTTCATTGAGGTTACTATAAATTTCAAAATAAATTTTTTGAAATGGAGGGATATCTCAGTATATAAGAGGTAGGATTCAATTATGGGCACCTGTCATGCATGTAGTAGCCAAGTACCAAGTAGCCATGGTAACCTGTCTGTAATCCCAGGGATCAGGAGGCAGAGACATGGACCACAGAAGAAAGCTGGCTAAATAGAGGAGCTAAATTGGTGAGGTCTAGGTTCAAGTGAGAAACTCTGCCTCAATACATAGAGAGTAACTGAGGAAAATACCAATGTTAATCTTCTGTTTCCACACACATATACATACAAGTGCTTGTATGCCCACGTGTAAACATGTATTCACACTAACATCCAAACACAAGAGAAAGAAGAGAGGGAGTGGAGAGGGGAAATATAGAGGGAGGAAGAATGGAAAGAAAAATAAAGGAAGGGAAAAAAGAAGGAAAGAAGGAGGATTCCTACCAGTTTTTGCCCTGTCAGGCCTTCCAGGAGGTCAAGGAGGCGTTTCCCATCCTGCAGGTCGCTGAAGAGGTTTTCTATGTGCTGCTTTTCAAACTGAAATAAAAAACATACCCATTTGAATTTATTTTATTTTATTTTTTATTATGAATAAAGTCATATTTTTTATCCGTGTATATCTTTGATAAAACTCTCTTCCCCCTCCCATATTTATAATAAAACCTTTGGAAATTTTAAACTATATTTAAGGATATTTGTTGTATCAAATTAGTAAGTGATCAAGAGTAATGAATGAACAGAAAGTTCAAGTTGAAAAGCAGGGTAAAAGAAATTAGAACAATTATATTTGAACTGTTAATGATGACAAGTTGAAATTTTTTATTTATTATTATTTTTTTATTATGAATAAAGAAGTCACATTTTCTATCCTTGTATATCCTTATTCAAGGTCCCTTCCCCCTACCATCACATCATGTCATTCTCTCATCTCCACATCTCCCCATTTATCGCATAATTCATCCCATTATTCTGTCAGATTGTTCAACATACTTTGTCATACTTTACACAAAAAAATGATTCATTTTAAAACAAATCAAGTTTTGGGAAGATCTGATTTATTATTTATTTAATCAGTTACTTAGTTAATTGAAGCCTTTACACCTAGTAACCTCAGATGGTCTGCCACCCAAGTTCCTAATAATATTGGTTGGTGTCCCATCTGAGTATTATCCAGTCCTAATCATGCTTAACTTCTGGGATCAGATAAGATAAATAGTGTTCAGTGTGTCATAGATGGAAAAAATCTGGCTGAAACTGGGTGAAAATAATTCTAGTAAGGCTTTTCACCTTTTTTCTACAGAATCTACTGAGAAATTCCATTAAACAACCTAAAATAACTACAATTATTAGTCCAGAAATTTGTAGAATAACTACTGATAGGAGGAAGCACTAAACTGGGCAAATGAATCTTATCACCATTGTATCATTTCTGCCTTCTTAACATTAATGCCCTAATATTACAAAAGCAGGTAAGACAAAGAATTTTGTTATGTATCTCCTAGTTACAAAACTAGAATCTGATAAATCTAACATTTTTGCATTGTCCCTAGCTAACTTCTGAAACCTCTCCCTTCCATCTTACAACGCTACTCTTCTCCACATTATTATCCTTCTACTCTGTTTTCTTTTAAATATATTATTTCTTTTCACAAATACTCCAAAATCTTCCTTAGTTTTTGTTTAAAAAGTTCACAATTAATTCCAATGAGAATTATTATCAGGTCTCATCATTCAGATCATCTACAAAGGCAGTTTATCTAGCATTGAAGTCAATGGAATACCAGTGGAATTAAGCAATATACTAGATGGAGCTTATATTGATAAATCAGACACAAAATGCCCAAATGATAGAAGCCATTTTCAGCTAGAAAAACATATACATGAATAATAATATCACACATGCAGCAAATATGTGGATCCTGGAAAATAACTGTTGAAATATGAGATTAAGTGGATTTGAATCATTAATTATTTTTGTTGAGTGTCAAATCACAGACCTAACATTAGCCTTTAAGTGATTTGACACTACTCATGAACTACTCTAAATTACAAAGAAACTTTGAAACTTACTTATCAAGAAAATGACTTTACATAAGAAAAACATCAACATTGATACATATAAGATAAAAGTTTGATACTTCTAATAAAGAAGTTGGGTTCTTCCTTACACCAGGTAGCAATGTACAATATGACCTGTAGCTGCCAAGGTTAGCGTCTATGAAGAAAAAGCTAGCTCCTTCAAGAAATTCACTTATTCTTGTATGCTCAGTTTTTGTGATATAATATCAAATACAAACAATTTTTTACAAACCATTTTTGTGTCAAAATTATACCCCAATAGTTCTTTTTGAAAATCCAGAATAAGAGTGAAAATAATACAAAATATTAACCTGTTGGAAGTTTTTAAAGTAGTGTATGATGTAAAATATTTAAGCAAATCTTAAAATAAAGTCATTTTATGACTCTTTAAGCAGATGAGTGTATACTTCCTAATAATACCATACATAGTTTCAAATGTAAACCTACATAATTCTGATGTTTTATTCTCTAGTTGAATTAGTACAACTTGAAATGCTGTTTATTTTAGGAATAAGATTTATAGAAACAATTGAGAAAAGAGTGTCTTCTAAAATAATGAAAAGAAGCATCTTACATATAGCAATATGCCAGTTTCTAAGTAAGAGCAGATTTATTTTTTTCAGACAAAGATTATTGTTTTTAGGCCATACTATGCACCTTTATTGATTGCCAGATAAACTCTGACAAACTAAGAAGGATATGGATGACAAAATGGCATTTATTCCACAAAGAATAGAAGCTGTTAAATATGAAGTATTTCTCAGAACATCTAACATATATATTATAAACCTTGAATCATATTCTTTGATTTAGAGAAAATAAATAAGATAAAGGCAAACAGGCTGAGAGAATCTTGCCTATAACCAAAATGTGACACAGATTCTTTATAGTTTACCCTTTCATGTCAAATTCAACTGAAATGGAGAGGGAGCAAATGATTCTGGTCTAAGCAAAGAGTCCCAAGCATAACTAGTTGATAAACTTAGTGCAGGAAAGCAATGTGTTAATGGGAAAAAGAATGATCTTATTATTCTATCAATTTTCAAAGCACACGTATAACACCACTGAAGTATCACAACAGAAATCCAAGTCTTATATGTTCCATTGGCCATATTGTCATCCAGAATGAGTTCTTCCAGTGAATGAGAGAAAAAATTTGGATATGGAAGGATCAATTCCTTAGCAATTGAAGGTTCAGGAGTTTGGTGAAAACACATGCTAAATCAATTTTTGCCTTCCTTTCTTAATGTATCTTTGCATTAATGTAAAAGCAAATATTAAAGCATTTTGAGTGAAATTCCCACATACAAAAGAAATTCTCCACAAAATGACACAGAGCTTCAGATGCTTAGTGTACATTTAGTATGATTACCCCTAGGACAAAAAAAAATCATTACTCCTGTATCCTATGCTTGGTTTTAACTACTCTACTCAGTAGACAGAGCTATAGATATTATACAGCAAAAGGAACACAGGCTCCAGAGGCAGCAGAAACTAATTTTAGCACTTAAGTTTGCTAGTTGTGGTATCCTAGTAAATTAAGTAAACCTTGCACTGATTAGCAAAATGGAAACGTCTTAAGGCACACTTGTAAAATTGAAATGAACCAAAATACATATATTCTATAGTTGTTGTATATGAATTGGCAACTTAATGTATATTTAATAAATATAGGATGATTTTACTCTATTCTCCTATTGATGCTTCTCTATATATCTAGTTCTAAGGCCTAGGAAGACATAAAATTTTAGCATGATAATGAATCTAATAGAAAATGCTGAGATCATTTGCAGTGCATGTGATTGTAACCCCTATAAGATTAGAAAATAGTGTTAGAGTATAAGTGCAGCCCTATAAGAATAATAAAGAAGGAGAGCTATAATTCTGTAGATGCAATCTCTGAGAATAAAGAATGTAAACTGTGACTTTGAAACCCATAGAAGATTCATGCTCTTGCTCTGTTGCGTCTTTGGATATTTTAAATGGAATCTCAGTTTGTTTCCCTTTCATTTCATCTTTGATATCTTTCATAACTTTGTCATAGTTGACATTCAGGGTAATGAAAGTATTACTATTTTTCTGAAATTCCATCATTAATGGCTTTCTTTTCAAGTACAGAAAATGATTTTGTAAAACAAAGTACCACATCCTTTTTGTGACACATTCCGTGGTTCTCTGTCTTCAGTTCTTTTTATGACTAATACTTTTTTTATTAAATGAACTCAGTGAACTTTTGACAATGCTCAACAGATTCACCCATTCAATTATTGACTTTTTCTTTGCTAACCCAAATATAAAACTGAAATGATAATAAAATAACAATCCATTTACAGTAGTGGTAGTAAGGATTATAAAAATGAAAGCCCAGACAATGTTAAAAATATTAATAGGTGGTAAAAACAAAAAGAAAAAAATTAAAATGTAAAACAGAAAACATGAAAGGCTTAGAAATGCATCTGTGAAGCTGTTTAACTGGTCTCTGACTCTTCAGAGTTGCATCAGTCTTTCAACCTGAAAATACACAAGGATCAATACAATGTTCCAGTAAGAGGTAAAAAGCACACAGATAATTTAGCATGACCTTCTGGTTTCAAAAAGGTCAAGTCATGGATATATCTGTTGCTCAAAAAGTCAAGAGACTGTTCAGTGATTACAAATGCTGGGCACTGGAAAAACCAAAAAGACTGCAAAAGTGAGAATTCAAAGTCTACTGGGAGGCAATACTGCTGAACTTCTCAGCACATAATAATGCAGCCCACCATAGTTTAAAGAGGCACTTTTCATAAATATTATTTTTTCTTAAGTATGGTTTTAGAAATTTTGACACTATTGCAGCATAATATACGAACAGAAAATAAATAACATTAGTTGGGCAACTCAATGAATCTTTCTAAAGTGAGTAGCTTCATATTACCAGTAATTACACTTATAAACAGAATCTGACATATATGTGGTTTCAACCTCACACCACTTCTAAAGACTAGCCTTTTCAAGTATGACTACTATTTTAATTGTTAACAATACATAATAATGCTTCACAAGTCTTTCATTTAAGTTCAGAGATTGTTTCATCTTTTATTTTAGGAAAGTAATGATTGAGATGGATTTTGTGTATACAGAGAGAATTTGGAAAGGAAAAAGTTCACACAGATGAAGTGTTTTAACAAAGCATAAAAAATGTAATTTTGAAAATAAAATGTACTCTATATTTAGAATGCCTTTATTGAAATACATATCATCTATATTCTTATGAAATCTTAGGTAAGACTCTTTTCCATTCCCTGCCTCAATCTTTCCATTTTTAAAAACCAGGTATGATATTATTCACATTGTGGTAATGATGTGAAAAATTTAAATATAATGGAATTTTTAAAAATAAGGTAGGCTTAAAAGATGTTATCATGAATTTATTCCAGTATTTTGAACCATCATGCTCATACTTCTTAACAATTCCTCCTTGTGATCTTAGACTCACAATACCTAACAGCACAACTAATGTGATAGCATAAAGATTAATTGGCTAATAAATGTGAGGTGTCCAATTTAGTCCCTGGCTAAGAAAGTGCTCAATAAACTCAAATTACATTTCTTGTGTCTTCTTTCCTGTTAATTGTCTCTACCAGGGAATTAGGGTCCAATTGTGTTCTGAGAATCCAAAGGCCATTGCACAAATGATTATTATTGTAACAGCTTACCAAAAGAGTGTTTGCAAAAGAAGAAGATAGTCTTATGAAAGAAACCTTTAGAACCAATGGAGAAATACATTTACTCCTAGAATCAGAGAAGAGAGCAACTTTTGGTCTGTAAACAATGAAAGAACCAAAAAGTTGACCTAAAGGAGTTTCCATTGCTCAGTTTCCCCTGTTTGTTTTTCTTTTTCTTGTTTTCTTTAAGACCTATCATAGGCAAAACCCACCCAGAAGTTCTAGGGCAAGGAAATCTGCTACTATAAGTAAGTTAGTTACTCAAGAGAGAAAAAGAAAGAAAGTGAGCCCAGGTGGATTAACCACTACTATTTTGACACTTTACATATTGCAAAAAAATATTGTCACAGACATTCATGTCAGGAATGAAATTTAAAGCCCAAATGTTCTTCTGAAGTGCAATCTACCAATTATATCTCTAAGAATGCCATACCAAAAAGCAAAATGTGTCAGTGGGATATGTTTTCTTTTTTAACAGGAATATCAAAGTTCTGTAATGACCATTGGATTTAGCAGATGAAAATTAACATGTATTTATTCATTATCACTTAGCATCAAATACTTTTAGAGACTCTTATGTACCAGAAATAGCACTAAAATCTGGCTGCAAAGATAATGAAAAAAAGCCAAGTTTTTCCTTTGGAGCTCAAGAAGTACACAACAGCTAAGTTATATAATACTTTCACATTCATTTCAGTTACAAAATGTTATTCTATTCAACAGAAGTCTTTATAAAACATAACCACTAGGATTCAATGTGAATATTATAGTATTAAGTATATAAAAATGACTCAGGAAATTGCACATTAGAACCTTGAAGAGTAGCAAGAAAAGTTGATGGAAGTCAAGTCATTATAAATGATTTGTTTTAGACACCAAGGAAAAAATGATTAAACAAAGTGAGCATATTTTGTTGTATGACCAGGCATATCTCTTACAAATTTTGTTTAAAAAATTGAATGAATCCTTTACTTGGCTTGAGATTTCTCATCTATAAATTATGAAGGATAATTGTAGTTACATTCCCCAGGTTTTCTAAAACCAAAATTTGTAAAATTTTGGCAATTTTCTAGCATATATTGTTTGACATATGCTTAATAAAATTAAAAATTTATTTTATCATAGAATACTTACAATACATGAATTTAGATAATTCTCTTCTTTGAGAATTACATATTGTTTACACACTGAAATACCGAAAGGTATATTTAATTTTTATGCTAAATCACATAGGAAAATAATTCAAATCTCTGGATATATACAGAAATGAGTTATAATCTCTCCCTATAATCATTTTACACATATGAATATAGCACAAAGTTGGCAAGATGAAGCATTTTAAAGTATGTAAAGTCAAACATGTCATATACAAATATGATATAATAAATAAGCATACTGAGAAAATACTACCTATCAGCATTTAGAACAAAATGAAACCAAAAGGCTGAAGAATATTTAAGTATGTTCATACATAGTAAAAGAACAATGGTCCAAGTACATTCATATATTCTCTAAATAACAAACTTATGTTTTATTTTTGCTTTATATATACTTTTCTTTTTAAAATTTATTTATTTAAAAAAGATCCTTTTACCATGTATCCCCTTGCTCACCGATCCTTCCCTATTTCCAATCCCTCCCAGTCTGCCTTTAGCTTCCTCCCACCCCATCAACTGATCTACTCCCCCAAAAGGATGGGAAGTCCCAAGGTGGGTCAGCTCATCATGGCACATTCACTCCAGCCAGGTCCCATTTCCTTATCCCAGTATCAAGACTGAGTTAAGTGTTCCTCTGCAGGGAATGAGCTCCAAGTTGCCAGCCCAATTATAGGAACACAGTCTGATACCACCCCTCAAGGCTCTACATACTGCTCATACTAATCCAGTTACATGCCATAACATTTTTAAAAATATGTGCGTAAAGATGTAGCTTTTTTCCTAATCATGCTATTTTGCTGCCTACTGGGGAAATCAGTCTTGGTCAACTCATAATTTCTTCTTCAATACTATATTGAAGGTCTGTTTGTAGATAGTCCCAAATCAAGGAAAGAATTCACAAGTTTGCATGGTATAGAATATGTAAGGAATGACTTCTGTATAACTTGTATTTCTATTTCCATGTAACAAGTTAAACCAGAGGAAATTTTTAATCCTGTACTAGTATATGGTCAAATATCAACTTTTCCATATGAATTGGTTTCATGAACATTAATTCATTTCTGTTTTAGCCAAACAATATTTTGCTTTAATTGATTTCTATATTAATTAAGAAAATTATCTTTATTTTACAGATAATAAATTTGAGGCATAGAGGATACTAATAATTTTTCTAAATCCACAAGCATTACATGCAACTCTGAATGTACACATATTATCTACCAATCTCTTAGCCATTCCTACTATCTGAATATTGTTTAAGTTATGATTATTTGGTTATTCTATCACTCAATGTGTTGATATGTAATTAAAATTTGGTCAGTTTCATAATCTCAAAAAAGCAAGTTTTAGAGTTTGTTTTGTTTTTTTATTTTCTTATTTTGTTTTATGGGTGCATGTGTTTTCTTGCTTCTATATACATGTTGCATGCCTACAGAACTGGTAGTGGTCTGAAGAGACCCTGAGAATCAAATCTAGATTAGGTCCTCTGTAAGAGAAAAAAGTGCTCTTATTCACTTATTTATCTCTCTACCACCTCAAAAAAAAAAAAAAAACAATTTTTCATGTAATCATTTTATCTGTTCTTTTCTTTCAGTTTCTTAATGTCCCATGCCAATTTACAGAAGTACTTATTCTTTATGCTGTCCTGAAATTGTGAAAAGATAATAGGCACAATGGTACTTTTTATATATACATTATGACATTTTTATTAGGCTTAGAACTGCAGGTAGTTCATTGGCTAACGCACATCTTTCCCAATGGTGTAGAACTGATCCCAGATTCCAAAGACTCACATTAAGCTGGGTGCAAAACTCTGTAATTCCAGCACCTCCCCAACAGATGGAAGATTTAGACAGGAAAATCTCTGGAAGTCTGTTGGAAGCTTACTATGATATTCACAGTGCTAAACAGAGTACTCTGACTCAAATAAGATTGAAGGTAAAGACTGATAACCAAAGTTGTCCTCTGACCTACCACATAAACACTACCACACATGCTTATGTATTCACTCTCAAGAGCAGACACTCATCAATATGTACATATTCACAAAGACTAAAAATTTGAAAAACACCTCAATCTGTAAATTGACATATTGCTCAGCATTAGGAATTACATTAACTCCTTGGGGTATCAGTATGACTGATAATCTTAACAAACATAGTAAAGACTGCTCAGAACAGTAACTCAGCTAACACATATTGTCTAAATATTTAATTCCCATCACCTTTTAGGATTGTACTTTCAGTATACAATTTAGTTAATGATAACAATAAAATAGTTTTCAGTCATTTTTAAACATCTAAACATGCTAACAAGCTACTATTTATTTTTAAAACTTCTATTTATTGGTTATATTTTAAAGAATATGGTACTTTGAACCAAAAACTTATTTAAATTGCTTTTCTAGCTTATCTCAATTGTGAAGAAAATGTTAATAAATTCTATAATACTTGATTTGTTTTCATCACATGTCAAAGAAAAGAAGTATTTAAGTTACATTTAATCAGTATTCTTCACTTGCTTCATACTGTCCCACACACCAGGAATAATAGATAGATGAAAGGTGCTTTTTCCTTTACATATTGCTATTGTTTTCACAGATTTTTGTAACATTCTAGGAAAGAGGTGCACTTAAAAGCAATTATAATTATAATTTTCCTGATATTGGTGTCATAAATGTGTTGTTGGTAAAAATAACAAAGATTTAATTCATTCTGCGGGAAGTAACAGAAAGCAGAAACTTATCAACTGTTATTAAATACTTGAATAAAATATTAACAAGAAGATGTGGAAGGTAAAAGAGAGTGAAAGCAGAAAGTCCTTCAGATGCTAGGATCAAATTACTTTTTATGACTAAAGGAATCACAATAAGTCAGTTCAAGAATAGCGTCTGCTCAGGGGCAGAAAAAGATCATAGTACAGTGGTATAGAGACTACAGCAGAGATTTGTTATGGCACTCAAAGAAATCTAGACACATGTTTATTGTCTTTAGACTTTTAAACATGGCTTCTAATTTTGATACATTCAAGACATATTTTACATTAATAATTAGTTATATTTTAACACAGTAAATACTGTTTCAGAAAGCCTGATATTGGCATTGTTTAGAGGCTATTCTTGTGTGAAAATATTAGTTGGCAAGGGAGCTATGTTGTGCAGGAACATCTGCTCTAACTGGTAGATTAACAGCAAAATTGGTCCAAATATTTTATCCTTTAATGAGTCCATGCCCTTTACAATGTGGCCTCGCTGCTTTTCTCTTCTCCATTTCCTGTCGAATCTGTGTCAGCCCCTTACTTGCTTTGATCAGTAAAATGTAGCAGAGACGATTGCATTCTATTTCCAAACATTGGCCTCAAAAGGGTTTGCACATTTTTTTTCTGTACTCTGGCCCCTTTTTTTCACTTTAGAAACATACCTGAGCTTGTTTATGAGAAAATGTGAGACGTAGAACAGAGCCAAGTTACCCTTGCTATCTCACAGGAGGTTGTTACATTCTAGAGGCCAGCTAGGCATCCAGTAAAGCTCATTTACAACCAGCAAACCTACCTAGTCCACCCACACCAACCTACAATCTTGTCAGAGAGATAAAAAATGGTCTGACTCACCTGTATATTTGAAACAATAATGCTTGTTTTAGCTGAGATTTGAGGTGATTAAAAATGACAAAATATTATACATCTTCATGCAAAAGACAAACATATCAATGACTAAAATCTTTATGGAATATAATTTTAAAAGAGTTCTTGAATTTTTGTGTGAAAAACTACTTCAAGATAGACAATATCATTTTACTGTTGAAATTGATTATGGGCAGAAAGAAGCTTGGTCCAACAATTGCTCTGGAGGAAAGTAGTCAATGTATTTTACACAGCTCCTATAATTAGCATCCTGCTACAATAATAACAATAACAATAATAAATAACAATAGCAAAAACCTAATTGTTCATCAAGAGCAAGTATTCTTAGTTCTTGGCTTCATAAAAATTAGAGTGGTACTGAGTTTACAAAAATGTTTAATGTTCAGTAAAAGTGTTCTTTTAACATTTTGTAGTCACTAGATATACACTAATGTGTGTACATTCATATACTCAAATACAAATATTTTATTTCTTATCCAATACGTTCATTTAAAGTATAATTTGGGAAATACAAATATTAAATAAATGTTACTCTTTTTGTTTTCACTTGACAAAGTTTCATTCTATTGTCAGTATAGCTTTTAAAATAATCTGTTTATCTCTCTTCTTCATTCTTCCAGTGGCTTGCTATTCAAAAACCATGAATCAAAATAATTCTCCGTGAACTAAAACTGTCACCTTCAATATTTCTAGAAAAAATTTTTGAATGGCACCCTAAAGAAAATAGATAACATTTTAAGAAAAGCTTAATATTATTAAGAGAATAACATTAACTCATCAGCAAATTTATTCTATAATTATTATTAGTAACCTTCATTTAAAAAAAATAGAAAGGTCATAAATTCCAACTTTTAAAACCAAGAAGAAACAGATACCTGTTGGCAAAGGGAAAATCAAAGTTCTTCAATTGAATGTTACTGTGTCTCTCAAGCATTGTTTTTGTAAGTTGATTGCTGTTTTGCTTTGTAAATACTTCGTTTAGCTTTGTTCTGTTTTGCTATATTTTTGTCTGACTATTTTTTTCCTCTCTTTCTTTTTTCTTTCTGTCTATTTTTATTTGGATTTCTCCACCTTATGTTAGTTTCTTTCTGAGAGAGAGAGAGAGACAGAGAGAGACAGAGACAGAGACAGAGAGAGAGAGAGAGAGAGAGAGAGCGAGAGAGAGCGAGAGAGAGAGCGAGAGCTTTCATTCAAGTCTCTGGAAATTTAACTTCAAGAAAAGAGTAAAACAGTGACCCTTAATAACCCAATTCAAAAATAAGGTTCAGGACTAAAAAGGTAATTCTCAGCAGAAGACATAAAAATTGCTGAAAGGCACCAGAAAAAGTGCTCAACATCTTTACCCATCAGAGAATGCAAATCAAAACAACTTTGAGATACCACCTTACACCTGTCAGTATGGCTAAGATTAAAGACACAGATGACAACCTGTGCTGAAGAGGATGCAGAGCAAGGGGAACACTCCTCCATTGTTGGTGGAAGTGTAAACTTGTTCAACCACTTTGGAATGCAGTACAGAGGTTTCTCAGAAAACTGGGAATCAATCTCCCAAAGGACACAGCAATATCACTTCTGGGTGTATACCCTAAAGATGCACATTTGTGCTCTAAAGGCATTACCTCAACTATGTTCATAGCAGCATTATCCATAATAGCAAGAACCTGGAAACAACCTAGATGCCCCTCAACTAAAGAATGGATTAACAAACTGTGGTACATCTACACAATGGAGTACTACTCAGCAGTAAGAAAAATTAAATCCTAAAATTTGCAGGCAAATGGATGGATTTGGAGAATATCCTCCTGAGGAAGGTATCACAATCCCAAAAAGAGAAGCAGGGGATGTACTCACTCATTAGTGGACTTCAAAAAAGTTAAAAGAGAGAGATGTCATTGTACACAAGAACTCAAGGCTAGAACATAGCTAAATGACACAGTGCCTCACTTCTGTATTGATGGCCTCTGACAGAGGTGTGAGTGAGGAAACACTTGTTTTCTTTAAGGGTCTGGCCACAGGGAGTTTGATTATGCTCTAGTAAGTAAATGAGCAGCATGAATGGGCAGTTTTGTAAATGGCTAGATTATAAGAGGTCTGAAAACTGAGTTTGATGGGGTGCATGAATCTGAGAGGTCTGAAAACTGAGTTTGATGGGGTGTAAGATGTAAAATGACGAAATAATAAATATATGTATAAAATTAAAAAATTAAAAAAATCATTTCTTATACAAAAGTATACAAATTATGCAGAATAATTTTAACCTTTTCCTATATTTTAACAAATTGCAGTCCTTATGAAATAATCTTGACTTATGGCATGACTATTTTGAAATGAAAGACAATTCATCTAAAGCTTTTCATACTTTTATTTATGACTTGTCTAGTTTCATATTTAAGATAACTGTGAGGGCAATCTCATGAAGAAATGAATAAGTACACATTGACTCATTAAAGTATGTATGGGAAAAGTAACATGGAACACTATTGTTTTTTACCTACTTTAATCCACAAAGCAGGTGTTGTCTTCTTATAATAACACTTCAGTCATTACCAAAACACTCCTAATAATCCATTCTTAACAGCTCCTTAGAGGCTCTTAAAAATATGTGTGATCATTAAAAAGCTCTTTGTTTTCCTTAATGTATTCTTTAGTGACTAAAATCAATTTGACCACACATTGATTTTTAAAATTTTTAAATAGCACCTGAGCATAGTAAGAAAGAGACATAACAAAATATTACAATCATTTTGCATTGTTATTTACTACATATCATAAATTGTTTGAATATGTATAACAGTTCAAAAGTTTTTAAATGTTTTAAAAAGTTTTAAAGGTTATTCAATTGGTATGTAGTACAAAAACTTAGCAATAATAATGAGAAGGAAAAATTACAACAATGTAAAAACATAATCATAAGTTTACAAGCATGAATGGAAATAATAATCAAACAGCTTGTCTATGTCACCATAAATTCCTGAAATAAAATTTTCATAATAATATACAACACCACATGTAAAACACTTATCTGTTGAGACATGGGGTATAAATCAAGGCATGCATAGTATCCTGAGATCCATATTTAGCATCAAAGTGGTGAGCAAGAAAAAAAGAAACATGAAAGAAAATAAAATGAAAAAAGTAGTTGGACCTAATCAGTGGTGAATGTCAACTGTCACTGGTTGTATTTGCTTGTTTAATCTGAAGTTTTCTAGGCTTATAACACCTCCCAATCACTTCCCTTTTGTGATTCAATGGACTGAGTAATAATCCTCCATTCTGTCATATTTTCCCATAATTTTATGTTTATTATATTGTCCTATTTTTCTTCTATTCTACAATTACTTTATCATTCATTCCTCATTATGTTCTGAAACTATCAAGTATTGAAAATGCATTTTGATGTCACTAATTTTAGCTATGCTATCAAAATCTCTCTTTTTGTAGTAGTTAATCTTAGTTTAATTTAATTTCAGTCATAAAAGATAAAGGATAGTGTCCTTAATCTCATTACAGATCTTAGAATTGGATCATTCTGTAGGTGTCTGGCATCTATCATAATATGACTCCAGATTTTGAGCCTGTACCTTAAGCAACTTATGATAATTGCCCAACTCACTCATCTCTCTTAGGCTACTTTGTCATTCTGAGTTGCCTGCCCAGCCTCTCTCTCTCTCTCTCTCTCTCTCTCTCTCTCTCTCTCTCTCTCTCTCTCTCTCTCTCTTCCTTTCTCTATCTCTCTCTCTCCCTTGTTTTATGAAAGTCATATAAGTACTTCACATAGTCTCTCTATGTGCCCCCTGCCCTCCTGTGAAGGATGCCCTCAGGGTTGAGACTCTGTCTTATGGTACTTACTCCCTTCTGTGACTCTGTCTTATGGTACTTACACCCTTCTGTGTCTCTGTGATCCCATTCCTATTCTTTTTATTCTCATGATCTGGAAAACTCTGCTTCCTCAAATATGTATTTGATACTGGGATCCTACTTCTGGCATGGTTTCTGTTTGAAGATGGAAAGCTTACATAGTCCTTCACCTGATTCACAACACTCCTTCAGTACACCAAGCTAGATATTAACTCTCAAAAGACCATGCTAGTTCTCAGTTCTTACTTCCTTCCCTAGTCAGCATCTGATTGTGTGTGTGTGTGTGTGTGTGTGTGTGTGTGTGTGTTTGTGTGTGTGCCTTAAGAGACTAGATGAGAACCCACAATCCCCTCAGGGAGATCTGTTAAATATGGCATTTATGATCTTTAATGCTTTAACTGGAAAGACTAGTGGGAAAGGATCAAAGGGCTTCCTATGATAGACAGAAGCTTCTGGCAGTAGCCCTAAAGCCAACTCCAAAAAAAAGACAGAATATCAACGTACTCTACCTGGCGCTTTCTTCAGAAGTGTGATAATACTGTTCACTAGAAAAGGAACTGCCCTTCACCTATGTACCACTAGACCCCTGCATGAACTATGGACAGGCAGGATCTTCTGGACTGGCTGTCTGAAGATACCCTGTGATAGTTTGAATAGGTATGGCCCCCATTAACCTGTGTTTGAATGCTTGGCCTATGGAGCATGACATTATTAGGAGGTTGCCTTGTTGAAGATAGTATGTTAACTGAGAGTGATCTTTGAGATCTAATATGCTCAGTCTATGCCCAATGTGGCACACAGTCTCTTGCTGCCTCCATATCAAGATGTAGAATTCCCAGCTTTTTCTCCTGTATCCTAACTGCTTGCATGCCACTTTATGACAATAACGGACTAAATGTCTGAAAGTGTAAGCAAACTCCAATTGAACATTTCCTTTTTAAGAGTTCCTATGTTCATGGTGTCTCTTAATAGCAACAGAAAGCCAAACTAATATAGTTCCAAACAAAAGCAAAAGCATCAAGAATACCATGCGGGAACACAGAGTAACTTCAGAAAGTGATTTTCCATAATTTTAATCAATAAAAAGGCTACTTAGTATATAACTTTTGCTTATTATGGTAAAACTTATCATTCTCAGATCACAGGTCTCAGATCATTCTCACCCCTTTGATGGGTGTTGATGGCGGACTGAAACTGTCCAAGGCCACATGTCCTTTTCCCTGTTCCCTATGGGGCTGGGTGATCACGAAATCCTTCCTTATCATGCCTAGTCTTCCAGCTCCATTTTTGACAGGGTACCATTGCTAAACTATATATCGTTTTTCTTTTCATCCAAGTATCTTAAAGTTTTTCCTTTTCCTTATAGCATCTAAAGATCCTCTTTGTCCTCTGGCTAACATTAATGCTTCATTTCATCCTCTTCCAAAGTACCTCATTGAACCATAATTATGGGATACCTCTCTTCTTCCAGTAGCTCCCCATCATTCTTCCATTAAGATCCTATTCTATGAGTCAATCAATGATTCTATTGTTTTCAATACCATATCTCCTTAAAATACAAGCAAGACCTAAAAACATATCACTTTACTCAACAAATGTTTTCTTAAGCTGACTCACTTGCTATATTAACTCTCTCACCTTCCTTTTTTATTCTCCTCTCAGTTCCTGCAAGCATTATCTCTACATATTGTGAGTCCCAATTTCAAGCCTTGTAAGCAAAGAGAACCATTATATGTCCTCAGGTTTAGCTTATCCTACAGGACAGCTATTTTTAGTTTGATGCCTAGGCAAAACTATTCCTGATGGCTACTGTCAAGTCTTTTCACATTGGGTCTTCACCACTCTACTATATTCTACAGCATCTCTTCTTCTACCCCATTCTCTTTGCCCTTCTTAAGGTTATCAACCAGAAAATGCCCATGCCTTCTTCTTTCAACCCATACTAATTCTGGGATAATTTTCTACCAGAGGACTGGCAGATACATTTCACATATTGCCACCTAACAAAATACCACAAATATCTTCCTAGAATGGTAGATATTTTCTCAGGATGTGTAGAAGTTTATTTTTTCCCCCTATCATGACTGAGACTGCAGAAGTGGTCTGTTACCACCTCATGAATAATGTTTGACCCAGCTTTGAACTTCCCAGATCTATTCAACCAGAAAATGGCATGGCATTAATCTCTAAACTCAGTCAGTTTGTTTAAAGTGCCTTAGTAATACAGTAGCCCTTTCACATTCCCAAACTATCCCAGACCTCAGGAAAGATACAAAAGTCTAATAAACCAATTAAAACTCACTAATCAAAATTATCTTTTGAACACTCATGTTTGTTGGGCTCAATTTCTAATTCTAGCCTCAAATCACATTTGGGCCATGCCCTAAGTCCCCTCCTTCCTCAACCCATTTGAGTTAAGGTAAAACCATAATTTTACTCTTGAAAAGTTTACCTTCTAAGGATTGAGCCCAACTATATGACTACCTAACTTTCACTCTCTTAACACACTTTATCCAGTAACATGCTGATCATGTCCTCCCTCAACCCTCCCCTGATTCTATCATCAAAAATATTTTACCTGGTGACTCAGTTTTTCTAATGGTTTCTTACCTTCAGTCTCTTGGTACAAACTCCATACATCTAGATGTGGTCCTTATCCTCTTGCCTACTGCTGCCAATTTCAGGGATTGATGACCAGGATCCATCTTCTGTAGCTGAAGAAAACTCTAAACACCTGACCTTGTAAGTACTCCTGTCCCTTGACAGGATAGGTAAGGTAATACCTATCTTGGAATTGGGGCTCTTTCTTAGGCTTTTTTGCATACTCCCAACCAAGAGGATGGTACAACATATTTGGAATTTTACCTACATGCCAAAGATTCCCCTAAACTCCTTTAGTTTACCTTCTGTCCTTTTTTGGCATGTCCTTCAAACATCCACATTTCTTTTAACCTATATGCACGTTTTACTCTGTCCTTTTCTTTTACTAACTTGAATGTATTTTGTTTCCTCAGGGTCAGTTAACCAAACTGTAAAGCTGAGACCTCATGGGAAAACTATTCATTCTTCTTGGACTGTAATATCTTTATTTCTTCTAGAGCTATGGTATGCTATAGGGTAAAACATCCAGGCAAAGAATTCAACCCTCACCCTGAAACCTCAGATAGTGAAAGAAATCCACTCTGGCCCTGAAAAAAACTACTCTAGCTCTGAGATACAAGCAAGAAACATACCCTGGCCGTGAGACTTGAGCCAGTGAAAGAAAAAGGGTAGGCCTGAATCCAGAATCTCAGAAACACATCCTGACCCTGAAGACAGAGCTATTATAATAATAATAACAATAACAATGATAATATCAAAAAACCCAAAACAAAACTACCTGGGCCCTAGAACCAGAGCCAGTGAAAGTAATATGTCCTGCCCTCAAACTACAGCCAGATGTCTAAAAAGGGTCAATGAAAAAAATACAGTTTGATCCTGAAACCAGAACCAATTCTGCCCCTGACCAACTGAAGGTAAAATCACCCAATCCATGAGCAGGAAAAACAACCAACCTCTGAGCAGGAAAGGAACCAATCCCTGAGCATATCTAACAACTTGATCCTGAACCCAGAGTCAAGGAAAGACACTTTGGCCCTAGAATCAGAACAAATGAAAGAAATGTGCCAGGCCTTGAAACTAGAGCCAAAAAAGCTGAAAATAGCCAGTAAAAGAAACAATTTGGCCCTTAAGCCAAAGCCCATTCTGTTTCTGACCAACTAAACCAACTAATCCCTGAGGAAGAAAAAAATGTTCTCCCTGAAAATTTCTACCCCCAAGAAATCCTAAATAAACTCCTCTATCTGTTCAGTTGTTATGTTTCTTTTCCCACCCTGTCAGAGGCAGTCACTGTCCTGGACTCCTTCCCAAATAAATCTCTTTCTTAAAAAGTTTTGGGTGAAGATTTTCTTTGGCTTTGTGAAACAGAAGAACTTTTGCTGAGATGTTCCCTTAGGAGGCTGGATGGAAAATCAAACAAACAAACAAAACAAAACAAAATAAAACAACAACAAAACAAAACAACAACAAGAAAACCTTTGCTGAGGTGTTCTTCTCTGGAGAACTGAACAGAAAAACAAAACAAAGCAAACAAACAAAAAACACAACAAAACTTTTCACTGGAGCCTGAAGTGAAATTTCTGTAGTAGTTTCTCCTTTAGCAGAAGAAGCAATATTTTGGACAGAAAAGGAGAAGCAGAGTATTGCTGGGAAACATCATTTAGAGGGTTGTTGCAGCAAAGCTCAGCTGTAACAGTTTTTCTCTAGAAGAGGAACAGGATTGCTATAACCTACAGAGTAATAGTCTCCCACAACATTCCCACTCCAGGTACTTCCTCACAAGTCAGGTTATATTTCCTTCCAGATCTATTCTATTGTACCTCCAGGTATAACCTTACTTTACAACAAGTCAGGATTTCTTTCTCCCTGCAGCTGTGCTTTTGTAGCACTAGCCTGTAGAGCTCTTCTATTGAAGCTGCAGATATACAGCCTGGCTTCCCAACAAGTCTGGATACTCTTCACTCCAGAGCTGTATAATTGAAGCTCCACCCTCCAGAGTTATCCTATTGCAGCTCCAGGTACAGCCTGGCTTTTGACAAATCACAATATCTTTCCCTTTAGAGCTGTAACACTTGAAATTAGAAACTCAACAACTCTAACTCAAACTTGACTCTGAAAAGGGCATATTCATGTTCAATTTCTAAGACTCTTAGAATGACAAATGGGCCTGGGAGTTGCAGGGTTCACCTATATTTATTTTTGTGGATTGTGATCTTCCACCAGAGAGAATATTAAAATTTTTATATCTCTCAAAAGTGTTTTACCCACTAATGTTGGTGCCATAGTAGAGGCCACATAACAGTCAACTTATATAAGCATCAAACTTAAGCTCAGAACTCTCCAAGTACAGGACCTCTCCTTTGATCTCACCTTATAGATGGTCATCCTATATGATTCCCTGATAATCATCTACATTACAGAAATAAATGATGAGCCACTCAATTCAACCTCAAGCTTCCTTTTTGCTGCCTTATAACAATCCCTTGTGATGATTATCTCCCTCACAAATTTAGCTCTAAATTTTTACATTCTGCAACTCTGAGACCATTTCTTCCTTTTATCTCTTCTGCTACCTTTCTATCCTCTAGAAAAACCAACTCGTTGCCTTTTCAATAACCATCACTCAACTTTCTTTCCTTCTATTCTTGTCAGAATATTGATGTCTTAATCTCAAATTTTTAAGTAGCCCCACAAAATGGTGTTTTGGTGATTCTCTAATCTTAATATACAGATCCATTAGCCCATGGCCTACATATGCCCAATTCATTTCATCTACTCATCCTCTACACTGAGAAAAATATTTACTCTTCTCCAGGTCATACACAGATGATAATGAGTTGTGACTTTCCTAGCCATGATTTGAACAAGATCTAAAGCTTCAATAGTGGCTAAGTCTTATCTCCAGGGTTCTGGTCCAAAGTTTATATCTATACTAGCATGTATTTACTCCATCCAGGAACCAACCAACTACTCCAAAATGATACAACCTCCTTTCACGCTCAACTTTTTGACCACTGGAGAGGCAGACACTTGTCTCATTTCTCAGTGAACAATGTTAATACTACATTTAGTTTGGCCTAGTGAAAAAAAGATAAAAAGAACTTACATGAATTGGCTTCCAAATTACTGCCTGCAGGGACTGTATTCAACGTGAAATTCTTGCTATAGTCCCCCTTGGGAAATTAAATCTTACCTCATCTCAGCCCACTTTAACCCTAAACCTAACCCTGTGTCATAACAATAACTGTTTCCTGTCCCTTTATAATTTGTTTCAGGAAACAGTGAAATGACCCTAGGGTCAGTGAACCATATGATTCTGAAAGAACTTTCTCAAGTCTCCTACCATCTTCTTCTTTCCCGAGTGTCCACTTTTGACTCATGTCCCAGCTTTCCAAAATACCCTGCTCAGCCAGTAGTAAGTAGGAACTGGCCCTCTCATCACCAACAGTTTAGAATGTTAGGTCACATGGCAGGGTTCTAAGAATGCTGTGCAGATGTCAATTTCATAAAATGGCTACCAAAGCACAGCCTGAGCAAATGGCCATGAAAAAATAAGACTTAAACCCCAGTATTTCTCAGAAAGCCTGTGATTCAGAAAGCCTACTTATCAGATAACTGCAATTTCTTTGTTTCTCTCTAAATGGCCATCTGCCACAGACAGAAATACATCTGCTTTCCTAAGCTGTCCTGATTACAACATGTACAGACTCCCTCCCAGGGGCCAAACCAAATGAACCTGTTTTATCCAAGATATGGAAAAATCTTCTAAGAGGAAAGAATCTTCCCTTAAGCCTTCAGGAACACCATAAAATCTATTTGCATGGTGGTATACTGCATGGCCACCCCCAAGGAAAATTATGCACAGAGTGCTCTACTTCTGTAGTATCATGGCACTATCTTACACGGTCATGAACTTGAATAGGATTTTAATGTTTTAATTGATACTTTCTTCCAGAGTTGGAAGCTATACATATACTTTTTCTGAAAATATAAGGTTTTATCATAAATATTGAAAGAAAAAGTCATTAAGACTCAAGTATCATGTTCCTAAGTATTAGGAATCTATAGGAAAGATCAGAACTCTCTGAATTAATAGTATATTGAATATAAATAACATATTAACTATCTTATAAATTTGAGCTGAAAAGATCACAAATGATACAGACATAGTATGCCTAATTCTTTTTATTTTTTATCAAATTTTTTCTCTGAATATATTTTTATCATATTCATTGTCCTTCCACAACTTTTCCCAGATACTCTGCACCTCCCTACCCACATAGCATCATGTTTATTTTCTCTTTCCCCCTCAAAACAATAAAAAAACAAACAAAAATGAAAGAAAACCAAAATGACCAAAAAAGCACAAACACAAAATGTATGTTTAGTTTATGTTGATCAATTTCCCCTAGGCATGGGACCTACCCTGCTGTATGGTTGATATACCCAGTGATGCACTAAAGTAATCATTTTTACCTTTCCTAGCAGGTGTCAAATTCAAATAACTTCTTGAAAAGTGGCATGACTTTGTATCTACTCATCCTGAGTAGCTTGCCTCATTCTTAAGAATATTAGAGACAGTATTGCTAATGAATTTATTAAGCAAAAAGATATAAGAAATATCATGAGAGATTCTGTAATAAATGCAATAAAATGACTTTGATGAATATTGAGAAGAGGAATAAGATCAAAATTATAATTCATATAAAGCCTTTGTTATTGTTTCAAATGAGCAGGGTGAAAAAGTAATTGCGAATTTCAGTGAAGGCAGTGGTGTTCATTTATCTTAAACTTGAACTTAAATGTAGCTGTGATTACACAATGAGTTACATTTGATTTTCTCTGTCCTGTATAGGTGAATAATGATGCTCACAAAAGCCATAGACAGTTTTATGCATAGAGTATCTTTTTGAGTTATTGGTTAAGGAGGCCAAAGAGACTTTAAAAATAAAAAAAAAAAATCTACTTTATTTTTCTTGGTTGCCTAACACAACTAAATGAAACCCTGTTTCTGAAAACACTTTGATTGTGGGACATACAGATATCAAACTGACAGTGTCCTGGAACATTTCTTCCTGCTAGGTAGCTTTCATAACATTGAAAAGCACAATGCAGACTGCTGATTTTAAAAAGCTATCAATGGTCTCACCTTATGGTAGATATTGCATGCTATAATACCTACTGTCTAAGGCTAGATGTGCCTACTGATGAAATAGTAGCATGATTGTTTGGAGGAAAGGAGAAATAAACCACTTTGTTCTTAGATTGCAAACTCAAAAAGAGGAAATTAATGCCTGATATTGTAAATCAGGTCAAAAACTCTTAGTGGGAGAAGTCATAAGTCCTGCATGGTGCTTCAGGTGGCTACTATAAACTGTTTTATGAACTAACTATCTCTTCCAATTTACTTCTAAGTGTGTTCATACCAATAGATTAGTGTGACTACTAATGATTTTTAGAGATGTTTTGTTTTTTTATATATAGTGGGCTGCAGTTAGTGTAGAAAGTCATAAATCTTTAAGATGTTGAGAAAATGTTTCAGTCTAGTGTTTAATCCTAAATGGGACCTTTATATCCTACTCTGACTTCCAAGTTCAAGGATCATCATGAAAGAGGAGGAAGAAAGAAAATAAGAGCCAGAGAATTTGAAGAGTTTTGTGGAGAGCTTTCTTCTAAACTTGCCATTGCTGTTGCACTCACAAATTCATAGCAGTCATGGATGCTATGGACAAGGATTAAGTCTACCAACATTTCAGTGTGGACAGAAAAATAGTTAATGAAGTACCACCCATAGCTGAAAAGCTATTGTCAGGTAATCACTATTCAGGGAAGGGTAGTTATTTTCTTCAGTGCAATAGTCACAAGTAATTTGCCAATACTTTTTAACTATCCCAATCTATATTCATTCCAGCAACTCTAATAAAACTAAATGAGTTATATTGAAAAAGGAATGAAAAGACATGAGTAGAGGCACAACTTATTGGGAAGAAATGGAATTGCTGAAGGAGAGAGAATGAGATAAGAGAGTAATAGGGAGATATATATGTTTAATACATATATGAAACTGTAAAAATATATATTAAAATGTTTCTTTTTATTTTTAAATTTTTCATTGTATATATTTATAAAGAACATTATGACATTTTAATACTCATATTGCTTTTAAGGAACAATTTTTTACTCTCACTCAATTGTTTATTAACTGTCCATTCTCATCCTAGAGGTTTTCTACTATTCTTTAGCTGTTTTGTACACCTTGCATAATTGTTGCAGCATCAAGTTATTCTTCAGGATCTCCAAGAGTCATGGCACATTTTATTCCATTCACCACTCTGCTTTATATTACATTTAACTTTTAAGTGTGAGCTAATTTTGTGTGTGTGTGTGTATGTGTGTATATACTTCTTGATATATAATACTACCATCACTTTGAAATTTTTTGTCAAGTTTATTCTTTCTAATTTATATTTATCTGATAAATAAGTGATTATCTACAGATTCATATATACATATATATTAATTTATTCATATGTATATGTATGCTCATGAATGGCAGGCAACATAACATGTTAAAGCATTAACCAAAATGTAGGCATTATCAATTGAGGTCCCTCTTTTTCTCATATTTTAGTATGTATCAGAGCCATCTGGATAAATCTATAAAACATAATTACTTAAATGATATTACAGTTATAAAATGCACCATATTTTGAGAAACTCAATTCTAGGGTCAGGTCTCTCTCTATATGACATGTAATAGTACATAAATAAACATGCACAAGCATTCATTCCTTATATACAATAATGTAGGTAATATTGGTCTAGTCCTAAAACTACTGTCTAAATTTGAATTATCATACTGTGCATCTACAAACTACATATAAGTATGAAAATTCAACAATAATTAAACTACAGAAGATAAGAAAAACTGCCACAAATTAGCAAATATTTACCTCTGGCTTCCCTGAAGCAGAGATAGAAATAAAATTATGATCTGTTTTTACAACTGTTATCAGATGAAAAGAAAGGAATCTCATCTAAAAATCTGTAAGAAGATTGTCGAAGAGTCCTGGGGGTTAAGGAATAAAGGAATAAATTTTGGAAACTCCTGAAGTCAGATAAGAAATTAAGTACATCTGCATATTTTTGATCACTAATAATTTGTCTCTCTTCCTTTTAAGTACTTTAAGTATTTATAAATTATTAGTGAAACCTTAAATACTGACACAAAAAACAGTCATGGATATTATATATCTCATGACAATTTCAAAATTTTTCAATATATCTCTTATACTTTTCTTTTGGAAGTAACAATGAGATCATTTTCTGTGCACTGTTTATTAATTTATCAAAAGTCACATAGCATCTTGCAAATTTATCAATTGTTTTAGTGGTTAAATTTATTTATGATTATGTATGTGTATTGTATATTCTGTATTTAAAACAATATTTTACCAAGAAGTCCACAGGGAATACTAGCCTGATTGTGTAATACTACACACAAACAATGGTATAGAAATTGTGTTAGCTTAATGTTGTCTTTCTATATTTTCATGTTTGTAGTTATGGAAAACTTAGAGCTTTTATTATGGATACTAATAAGAATTTTATAAAATAGCACTGTTTCATGTGATGTTTCTTGATAATTCATGAGAAATTTCTGACAGACAATTGAAATTCAGTCTTTAATAAGAATGGAGTCATTGTTTGAATTTGCGGATGCTGTGTGAAACACATAGAGTTATACGGCAGTTTGTAAGTGAAAAACAAGTTTTATTCTACACCCTTAAAATTGATTACTTTAAAAATTTCTAGGTGTGTTAGTTGGCAAAGAGTTGTAATGAAAACTTGAGAAAGCAAGAAAAGATTTATATTCTTGAGTTAATGAGTTAATATATCATCTGAAGGGACTTTATTTTTAACTTAGCCTATGTAGGGTATAAAGTGTAGGCATAATCCTGCTATTTTGCATCTCAACCATATTTAGATTAATGGAATGAAGCCATGGTGTGAGTTTGATGTGTCACTCTTCCTTAATCTTTATTTCAGCAGCCTAATAACTAGAGTACATATATAACCTCACAAATGTATGCAAATTTAGTAACCTACATAAAACACAAATACAGAGCAAGTTAATATTATTGTGTTGTTTGATACAGCTATCATCTTTTATTTCTCAAACTCCACAACAGATATGAGACCTGGAACTGAAAAATAAGCATACAAATCTCTAAGATAACACATAATGGTGATGATAAGGATTTGACTCCCCAGGCAGCAACATAAAAAACTGTAAGTAGCAATTTATTCAAGTATTTCAACAGGCTGTACAGGGTGTAAGGTGCTGGGATGAGAAGCAACAAGAGTATCCATGGGGCTAACTGACCATTAAGTCCATTAAGTCAAAGTGAAACTAGAGCTCTAGTTTCAGTGAGATACACTTTCTCAAAAATCAAGGTGGAAAGTGATAGAGGAGGATAATCTCAACAGTCAGCTCTGGCCTTCACATGTATGGAACCATGTACCTGTACACAAACATACACACATACACACATACACACACACACACACACACACACATCTACAATCATATCATCATACCACCATACCATCACACCATCCCACAACAAAAACAAAGAATATGTGGTTAAGGCAAAATGCTGACTAAAATAACCTCAGAATTCAGATCTGCCTTCTTTAAGAGACAATGACTTATACTATTTCCTTAGCCAGTGAACCAGCTTTTTTTTTCTTTGAAATTTTCTATTAACATATTCTAATTGTACTTAGTTACATTATAATATCTTTATACATACATACATATACATATATATACTGTATTTTCATCAGGTTCTCCCCTTTTTATCCTGTTTTGTCACCCCACTGATAATCATCTCCTTCCTCTTATCAAAGAGTTCCCCTTTGATATCCATAAAGCACTTAAGTAGGGTTCCTTATATTGCATGAGTGAGTGGTTATTTAGAAAAGCATAGGCAACTTACCAGTGGCTACACAAAAGAAAATAAATCTTCTCACTTATTAGGAACTATTACCTGCCAATAAATTCTCATGGAGCAGGAAGGCCTGGAGATCCCCTCTCATTAGCTACTATTAACTGCTTGTAAGGCCTCAAGTAGGGTCAGGGCAATATTTCTAAATGTATGCACTATAGGGAAAAGTCTGATAAGTTTTTACTTATAAACATTTTAAATATTCACAGAAAAATTTAAATATGCTACTATTTAAGAATTTCTTTGGGAGTTTCAGTAAAGTCAGTCTTTTTACTAATAAAGAAAAATAATAACTACTCTTACTAAAAATGTAATCACTCTAGCTTTCTTGAGATAATACTTATCAGTATCTCATAGATCAATTTTTTGAACAGTATATATTGGAATAAAAGCATAATTATTTATCAGTAAAACAAAATAGTCTTGCATGTAAAATAAATGTATCATAAATTCTTGCTGAATTAAAATTAAATAACAAAAATTTTATGCAACCCATGGTAGTTTTATAATAAATGTAAAAATATTCCTTACATCATATATTTGAGAATGTAGCTTCATTGTAGAATTTGATCAATTCTGGGTCTGCAGTGGGATCTGATAATTTTATTATTTTAGTTTATTATTATTACAAAAATCTTGGCCGCTGCTGCCATTACTGAAAAATAGAACACATTGTAAGCTGCACTGTTTTAGTGTATTATTAATTTCTAATGACCGTCACAGCTAATTTTCATGAAACAACAATGAAAATCTTTTTTATTCTTATGAATAAAGAAGTCACATTTTCTATCCTTGTATATCCTTATTCAAGGTCCCTTCCCCCTCCCACCACATCAGGTCATTCTATCTTCTCAACATCTCCTCATCCCCACCATGGGCAGAGGGTCCCAAGGTCCCAAGGTCCCAATATTGCTTAGTTCAGCCTCCACTCCTGGCAAATCCACTTATCTTCCCCCAACATCAGGACTGAGTCAGGTGTTACTCTAGGGGGAGTGGGATCCAAGGGGTCAATCCAAGGTGTTTCTAATCCCAAGTTGCTCAGTTTGTGGTTTGCAGCTTGGGCATGCTTTGCTTTTTTGTTGTTGTTGTTTAGAGTCCACTAATGAGTGAGTACATCCCCTGCTTATCTTTCTAGGTTTGTGATAACTCTCTCAGGAGGATATTCTCCAAATTCATCCATTTGCCAGCAAAGTTTAGAATATAATTTTTTTCTTACTTCTGAGTAGTACTCCATTGTGTAGATGTACCACAATTTGTTAATCCATTCTTCAGTTGAGGGGCATCTAGGTTGTTTCCAGGTTCTTGCTATTAAAAATATTGCTGCTGTGAACATAGTTGAGCTAATGTCATTGGAGTGTGACTGTGCATCTTTAGAGTACACGCCCAGAAGTGATATTGCTGTGTTCTTGGGGAGATTGATTCTCAGTTTTCTGAGAAACCACCATACTTCATTCCAGAGTGGCTGAACAAGTTTACCCTCCCACCAACAATGGAGGAATGTTCCTCTTGCTCTACAACCTCTCCAGCATAGGCTCTCATCTTTGTTTTTTTATCTTAGCCAATTTGACAGGTGTCATGTGGTATCTCAAAGTTGTTTTGATTTACATTTGGAAATCTTTTAAAAATATTCTTACTGTTCCTTTAAAACGTATCGAATCTTTCTAATTTATCATTCAGTCATTGTTGAGGGTACATTAATACAACAGGACTAATTCTTACAGGAAGCAAATGTGAGATGTTCTGTTTAGTTGTTTTCTGTATTTCTTACTTGACACAGAGATTATACTTACAAAATATATATAAATAAATGTTGAGTCTCGGCATTCAATCCTGCCTTCCATCAGTTATGTTCTTCTAAGATGTATCTGCCTTCCTTTCTGACACCATAAGCTCCTCTTCCTTAGCTTGCCTATGCCAAGTCCTTACCTCTTGGGCTCCTAACAGCTAAACTCACTTACATTTTCCCTTCCTAAAAGAGGTAGATTATTTAATACCTGTGGAGAAAATGATAGTAGGAGAAAAATTACTTGTGGTATCTACTATGGGCAAGAGATACCCACAGAATCCACTAACATTACTTCCATGAAGAGGTACAGAATCCACTAACAACACTTCCATGAGGAGATCAAATCATTACAAGCATGGTTCTGCATACTTGTAATTCCAGCACTGCAGAGGCTGAGGAACAGAAGATGGTGAGTTTGGGGACATCCTGAGTCACATAGTAAGATTCTGTGTAAAAATAAATACAAAAAGAGCAATGTCTAAATTGGGGCACTGACCTTAGCACCACCATATATCAGCACATTTGAAAGTAAGTATACTTAAAGGATAGATCACTATGAATAGCCACACCTTTTCTATGTGATTCTTAGAGTACTTGCTTTGGGGGCTATAAACACAAGTTTTGGGAAAACTGAGTACCTTGAAACTAATGCACCAAAGGCATGTTACAGTATGGGTTTTTCCTATGGATATAACATGATCATTCCATAGGCATTTTGAAAAAAAAAGAGTACTTTGGCCTGGTAGCCTTGGCAACTCACTGAGAAAAACAATGGTGTTAGTACTGTGTGGTAACAGAAAAGTGCTTTTAGCAGTTGCTAGTGAGAGAAGGTTAGAATTCAAAGGACTTTTACCTGGAAGTGTATCCACTTATCCCTTCCTGATTTGCCTGTGCTTCAATTGATGTTAGTAGATGCTAGAATATGTAAGAAGTAGAAGGAAGTGTACAGTGAACACAATGATGAAGATTCCATGAGCTTCTCATCAAAGATGTAGTAGGATTTCAAGGCTATGCAGCTGCTTTGAGGTCACCTTAAGTAGCCTCTCATCCACATTTCTTATTTTGATCTGTTACCAGTGTGTCTATATGAGGTAAAAAGACTTATGAACATTTTTCTTCAGATAAAGTTCAGAAAGCAGGAAACTCCTCTGATTACACTCTCTGTTGAAATCAGCTTAATAAAGGCTGGTAGCATAAATATGCCAGGAATGTTCATTTCACTTTTTTTCTTTTATTTAGGTTCATTTTAATCAAACTAAAATTATCTCTTTCTTTCGTACCATCAGCTACATCCAACTAGTCTCCATTAAACCTCTTACATGTGTTCCAACTCTTAAATTTATAGTTCCTTATTAGTATTATTGTTTTACGCACACACAAATTCAAACAATCAATCATCCACTAGCTAAACATAACAACATGTATGCTGTATATAGGTTAATCTTTCTGAATCTTCCTGAATTCTTAATTCAATTAAATAAAACAATGTGCTAGCCTAAGCCACTAATGTACCAATGGAGCACCCTTTTAATCACACAATATTATAAAACTTACAATCATATTAGCATGAGACATATTTCAGTGGTTAAGAGTAATGGCTGCTCTTTCAGAGGACCCAGGTTTGATTCCCAGTGTCCACAATGGGGCTTACAGCTTTCTGCAACTCCAGTTTTAGAAGATCCAATATACTCTTTTGACCTTTAAAGCACTGGACATGGATATATTACTCATTCAAGCAAAATACCCATACACATGAAAAATAAAGAAATCTCCATTTTTAAGAATGTATGTATGTATCTTTCTGGAAGAGAGACACAGACTGAGTCCTATTCTTCCTAAGACCCTGATATTTGCTTTTCTTTGTTATTTCTTGTTCTTTGTCTTATTATAGTCCATGTATGTTTCTTTTATACAAATTATTCTGACTCTCACAACTCAAGTATTCTACTTAGTAACATTTGAATTATTTTCTGGCCTTATTGGCCTCTTGGTTTCTTATTTCTCTTCCAGTTACACTGCCAAAATGAACCTATAAATTTGTATATGACAACCTTGGACAAGAACTCACACTTTCATATATATATATATATATATATATATATATATATATATATATACTCATGAATTTGAGAAGAGACAAAATGCATGGCAGGTATGGTAGAAGTGATTTAAGTATAGTACCTTTGTGAGGAAATCTCAAAGACATTTTTCTAAAAGATATAATGCATAATAGCATTAAAAGTATAAAAGCAATTTTTATATTGAATTAGAAAAATCAAGTTTCATATTGTATATGATTAGTAGTTACCTTAATTGTTACTTGTTGAGATACAACAAAACATTTTTTTCTTTTTTCTTTTATTTTATTAGTACAAACAAAGAAGTCACACTTTCTAACCTTGTATATCCTTATTCAAGATCCCTTCCCTCTCCCACCACATGAGGTCATTCTCTCTTCTCCACAACTCCCCATCCCCTCCCTAGGCAGGTGGCAGGCAGACTCAAGTTCCCACTGTCCCAATATTGCTTAGTTCAACCACCAGTCCTGGCAGATCCAGTTTTCTACCCCAACATCAAGACTGAGTCAGGTGTTCCTCTAAGGGGCGTGGAATCCAAGGAGTCAGTCCAAGGTGTTTCTGATCCCAAGCAGTTCAGTGGGTGTGGTTTGCAGCTTGGGAATGCTTTGTTTTTTCTTGTTTATTTGTTTGTTTACAGTCAACTAATAAGCGAGTACATCCCCTGCTTATCTTTCTGGGTTTGTGATTCCTCATTCTGGAGGCTATTCTCCAAATCCATCCATTTGCCTGCAAATGTGGGGTATTATTTTTTCTTACTGTGGGGTAGTACTCCATTGTGTAGATGTACCACAGTTTGTTAATCCATTCTTCAGTTGAGGGGCATCTAAGTTTTTTCCACATTCTTGCTATTACAAATAACACTGCTATGAACAATGTTGAGCGAATGCTTTTGAAGTGTGACTGTGCATCTTTAGGGTATACACCCAGAAGTGGTATTGCTGGGCCCTTGGGGCGATTGATTCTCAATTTTCTGAGAAACCACTATATTGCATTCAAAAGTGGCTGAACAAGTTTACCCTCCCACCAACAATGGAGGAGTGTTCCCCTTGCTCTGCAACCTCTCCAGTATAGGCTGTCCTCTGTGTCTTTTATCTTAGCCAATCTAACAGGTGTCAGGTGGTATCTCAAATTTGTTTTGATTTGAATTTCTCTGATGGCTAAAGATGATGAGCACTTTTTCAGGAGCTTTTCGGCCATTCATAATTCTTCCGCTGAGAATTTCCTTTTTAGATCGGAACCCCATTTTTTGATTGGGTTATTCAAGGTTTGGGGCTCTAGATTCTTGAGTTCTTTATATAGCTTAGAGATCAGTCCTCTATTACTTATAGGGTTTGTGAAAATCTTTTCCCATTCTGTAGGCTGGTGTTTTGTCCTATTCACAGTGTCCTTGGCTTTACAGAAGCTTCTCAGCTTCAGGAGATCCCACTTATTGATTGTTGATTTTAGTGTCTGTGCCACTGGTTTTACATTTAGGAAGTGGTCGCTTGTGCCAGTTCATAGGAGTATATTTCCTACTTTCTTTTATATAAAGTTTAAAGTGGCTGGGTTTATGTTGAGGGCTTTTATCCACTTGGATTTGAGTTTTGTGCAGGGTGACAGGCTTGGATCTATCTGCATTTTTCTACTCACTACCATTCAGCTATGCCAGCACCATATATGTTAAACATACTATCTTTTTTTCCTTGAATATTTTGGGCCTCTTTGTCGAAGATCAGGTATTCATAGTTTTTTGGGTTAATGTCTGGATCCTCAATTCTATTCCATTGATTCACAAGTCTGTTTTTATGCCAGTACCAGGTTGTTTTTATTACTGTAGCTCTACAGTATAACTTGAAGTCAGGGATGATGCCTCCTGAGGTTTTGTTGAGCAAAATTGTTTTTGCAATCCTGGCTTTCCTGTTATTCCAAATGAAATTGAGTATTGTTCTTTCAAGATCAAAAAAATATTGTGTTGGGATTTTGATGGGCAGTGCATTGAATCTGTAGATTGCCTTTGGTAGAATTGCCATTTTTACTATGTTGATCCTACCAATCCAGGAACATGGGAGAGCTTTCCATTTTCTGATATCCTCTTCAATTTCTTTCTTTAGTGATTTAAAATTTTTGTCAAATAAGTCTGTTACTTCTTTGGTTATAGTTACTACAAGGTATTTAATACTATTTGTAGCTAATATGAAGGGTAATGTTTCCCTTATTTCTTTTTCAGCTCTTCTATCTTTAGTATATAGAAGGGCTACTGAATTCTTTGAGTTAATCTTGTATCCTGCTACATTGCTGAAGGTGTTTATCAGCTGTAGCAGTTCCTTGTTAGAATTTTGTGGGTCACTTATGTATACAATCATATCATCTGCAAATAGAGATAGTTTCACTTCTTCTTTTCCAATTTGTATCCCCTTAATCTCTTTTCGTTCCCTTATTGCTTTAGCTAAAACTTCGAGAACTATATTGAATAGATAAGGAGAGAGAGGACATCCTTGTCTAGTTCCTGACTTTAGTGGGATTTCTTTGAGTTTTTCTCCATTAAGTTTGATACTGGCTGTCGGCTTCTTGTAAATTGCCTTAATTATATTTAGGTATTCTCCCTTTATTCTTGATCTCTCCAGGGCTTTAATCATAAAGGAGTGCTGGATTTTGTCAAAGGCTTTTTCAGCATCTAAGGATATGATTATGTGGTTTTGTTCCTTTAGTTTGTTTATATGACGGATAGCATTTATGGTTTTTCATATGTTAAACCAGGCCTGCATTTCTGGGATGAAGCTTATTTGGTCGTGGTCGATGATATTTTTTATACATTGTTGTATACGGTTTGCCAAAATTTTGTTGAGAATTTTAGCATCAATATTCATGAGGGAAATTGGTCTGTAGCTCTCCTTCTTTGTGTCTTTGAGTGGCTTCGGTATTAGGTTAATTGTGGCCTCATAAAAGGAATTTGGCAATATTCCTTCAGTTTCTACTGTGTAATGGTAGTAATTCTTCTTTGAATGTCTGGTAGAATTCAGCACTGAAACCATCTCGACCAGGGCTTTTATTTTTGGAGAAGCTCTTAATGACAGCTTCAATTTCCTTAAGGGTTATAGGCCTGTTTAGGTAATTAATCTGGTCTTCATTTAATTTTGGTAGATCGTACCTGTACAGAAAGCTGTCCATTTCTTCTAGGTTTTCAATTATTGTGAAGTACAGATTTTCAAAGCAAAAATTCTATGTAGGAAAACAAAAATCTTGGCAAATGAGGTGTCTGTGGCATACATTTGCAATCTCAGACAACAGAAGGTAAAAGCAGGGAGATGAGATGCTTAAGGCCAGGTTGTGCTTCATGAGATCTTGTCTTACCAAAAATGTGAAAAACCAAAGAAAAATATTGGAAATATCAGTAGAATACAAAGAAAAAATGCTTGCTAAAATGTTTATCATTTGTTTAATAAGAAATGGAAAAAATACTGGCGTATTTTAATAAAATCAATTTCATGAACATAATCGATACTATATATGCTAGAGCATCACAGTTTTATGTAATGTATTGTTACCAATCTATGTAATTTGATTACTTTTTCATATTCCTTGTTGTAATTTGTTAAGATCTCCCTTGAATTTATTTCCGTGCCAATTTTTAGCTCTATTTTGTTCTTGGGGGATATGTTGTGATTATATCTCTCAGTTTATCTTCTTCTCATACCACTTGAATATAGTGATAGACCCAGGTGGAAGCAAAGATCACAAACAGTTAACTCATGGATGAAAAATTCAATGAATGAACACATAAATAATTGAATTAATTCATAGGTCATAGCCTGACATCCCCTGAAATTGTTCCTTTAAAAGTAATCAAAGCAGCTTGCAACTTGATATGCCATGCTTTGTTGATAGCCACAGGAGGCCTGCCCTTTTCTGAACAGAATCAAAGGAGGAGTGGATGGGGGAGGGGAAAGGCTTGAGGAAAGGGAAAGGGAGGGAATATTAGAAGAGGAAGGAGGGAAAACTTCAGTTGAGTCAAAATTCAATTAATTAATTAAATTAAAATGTTAATCAAAGCAATAAAAAATGAATAGATCTTCCTCAAACTGTAGTTAAATGTCCATTAAACATGTTTTGTCATCAACAAAGTTATAAATCTTAGAAAATATTTTTTCTTGATTCTTTTGGAAATGCATATATTTTAATTCCACATTCTTTTCTGTATACTTTTTCATAGTCTCTTTGCTTATATATAACTTTAAAAATATTTTATGTTTATTCTTATTATATTCATTCATTTTGTATCTGTGAATATATCTCCTATCCCTCCTCTCTCTATCTCTGTGTGTGTGTGTGTTTGTGTGTGTGTGTGTGAGAGAGGGAGAGAGAGAGAGAGTTGCATGTTGTATGCTCATGTGCCAAAGACCACCTTTGAAAATCACAGGATGATTCTCAGGAGTAAGTTTCTGCCATGTGTATTCCAGGTACTGAATTTCAGTTCTTAAGCTTGACAGAAAATTTGTTTACTCACTATTTCATCTTTCTAGTACTCTATACATAGTTTTCTCTTTTTTCCCACAATGAATTTATTTAAATGTTGAAAGAAGAAATAATAGCAACACTACAAATAAGTTCTTACAGAAATCTGAACAGGAAATTCATCCTCATTCGTTCTCTACAGTGAGAATTGTTCTGCTATTAAAAACAAGCAACCTTAGAAAACCATAGACCAATATCCCTTTTAATATAGAACCAAAAATTCAAACCTTAACACAAATAAACAAATACTGACAAAAAACAATATTGGTTTGTTTAACATTCAAGGGCAGTGTTTTCTATGGTAACAAGCTATTAAAAAAAAGCAAAACATAAGTGTAATGGATCATCTAAATAATACATAGAAAATGTATGTAAAATCCAGCACTAATTCCTTTTAAAACTCTCAGGAAATGAGGACTATAATATAGATCAAATTTCTCATTCTAACATTATAGTCATTGTATAAAAAACAATAACAAAAAACTGATCAAACAAACAAACGACAAAACAAAACAAAAAGTATTTGAATCTGGGACTGCTTTTAGTTGTGTTTGTTGTGTAAGTCATGGTTTCTCTTTTTTAGCTCAGGTTGTTCTTGAACTGAGTTCTTATGCTAGGCTATCTTCAATTTATAACTATTCTATCTGTATCTGTCTATTGATGAGATTACAAGCATGTGCCATCATTGGCAGCAAAATCATTTTCTTTTAAATATATTTAATATATGTTTTCTGTTCATTTGCCTCTTTGGCTTAGTGTCTACATTGATAAGTCTAAAATCATTACCTTTGATTTTATTAATGTTTCTGTGTTACCCTGAAAAACTCAGAGCTGCTTTTTCACAAATCAGGCTATGTCTCCTGTACTTAAGACAGAGTAGACTAGCTTTTGTGTATATTCGAGTACCCAGGCCTCAAGTAGGGCAGAAAAAGTTAGCTTAGTCATCCCTCTCTGATACTCAGTTTCAAATTATCAATACCTTATTGAATGTTAGTATATAAAAACCCAACCACATATATGTATACACAAAGTCATATATTATATTTATATCACCTACCACCTACAAAGAAAAAAAATTCTTTCTCTGGATAGAAAGACTTACTCTTTCTACCCCATTATGCTGGTGATAACAAAATGGCATAAACTACCAATTAGAGCTCTGTGGTGGAATGTTCTGTATGCTGTAAATAAAGAACTGTTTTGGCCTATGTACAGCACCGTAGAAGTGGGTGGAGAATCAGAGCACAAGCAGGTAGGAAGAAGGGTGGAGTTAGCTAGTCTCCCTCCAACCTCCAAAGAAGACAGACATGTAACAGATACAGGCTAGCCACGGCCTGAGCCACGTGGTAGGAAGATTAATGGAAATGGGTTGAATTAAGATGAAAGAGCTAGCTAGTAATGTGCTTAAGACATGGGCCAAACAGTGTAAAGGATATAAGCATGTGATTCATTTCTTTAGGGGGCAAAAGCCACCACCGGCCAGGTTTCAAACCTGCCATGTGAGCCAGGTTCCAACTGCTGGCGCTGGCAGTGCCAGGTCACAAACCCCCGGCACAAATGGGCCGGGAAAACATACTACAACAGATGGCTTCCCAACATTGGGCCGAACACCCACATAAAGCCTGAGAAAGTTTAAAAAGGTGAAAGGGCATTCTAGATCACTGAAACAGAGCCAAAAGCGGTTTTCTGAAATGTGTATCTGAATTGATTTATGGTACAGAGACAGCGTAATGTTCAGCCAGGAATTTAAAAACAGTGCGTCCATGGCACACAGCTTAAACTCATACATTTCCTGAAAGGCTTGGCATAAGTGTGATTGATTTAAGGTTTTTGCTTATACTGAACAGAAAGGAAACAGTTTAAAAAGGTTTTTCTCATAGCAGCATTTCGTGAGTCCACTCTGTTGGCTGGAAGCAGCAGAGCATATTGAAACACAGCCAAAAGGGGCGGAGTCAGCAATTAAAGTGATACGACATTTTAAAATCTCTTTGGGTTGAAAAATGATTAGGGATTCTCAATAAAACAGATTTAGACTCTCAAAACCTCTAAACAGGGTACAATGTATGTAAAATATGCATAAGCTTCAGAGAGAGAGAGAGAGAGAAAAAAGGGTAAAGAAACCCTTTAAGAAAGAGAAAAAAGAAATAAAGATAAAAAGGCCACATGAAGATGGCAGATAAACAAAGTCTGGATTAGGGTTATTGAGTTTTCTTTTAATTTTTTAACTTTTAATGAGCTAATTGCAGAGAGACAATTGTTACTAAGGCTGCTAAGTTAAACCAATACTTTTATTTTAAAGATGTCTTGACTTTAAAATCTGTTTATAAGAATATTTCACTTGGGAAAAGAGTTTCTGCTTTTGTCTCCACAGAAGATCAAAACTTGTAGATTGGTTCTAGGCTAATGTGGTTCCATTTGCCAAGGTCACCTGAATGAACATTCTCAGCTTCCAAGAAGCCAGTTGAGATGATCCAGCTTCAAAATCTCATGAGATCAATGTCCTTTGACAGCATGAAGCAGTAAAAGAAAGAAAGCTTCATCCAGTTTCCCAAAAATATTACTTATTGATGTTTGTTTTCATTATAAATGGTTAATGGTTATAGTCAACCTTTAAAAAAAAGAAAGGAGGGAGGAGTATGATATAGAAATGATTAGAAAAGATAAGTGGATTTTGGTTTATTGATATAAACTTTAAGTCAATTTTGTTATGCTGTGTGTATTTTTCTACTCTTGATAAAGGTATGATGCTGATGTAACTCATTTAAAATTGTAATTTGTAATTGAGAAATGCAGATTAATAGTCATCTATGATAACCAAACTTATAGTCAAGTTAGTTAGGTTTTATAGGTATACAAAGATATATTTCAATTAGATAGGTAGTCTTCAAACACTTCAAAGACATGCAGAATATGGCATTTAAATTATTTTAAGAACTTAGACTTTTCTGGACAGTGAGACAGGTCTGCTTCTGGCAGCACCAATGTATTTTAGGAAAATGATGGGCATTGAAGAAACTTCATGTGGAATTTACTTTGTGGCAACAGTTAGCCACTGGACAAGAAACTGTTCTGGTATTGACTGCTTGATAATATGCTGTATAAACTGGACATGCATGTTCCATAGGAAAGTGACCTCTGAATGTGGGCAAAACAAGCTAAGATGGTTCTTCAGGTTCCTGCTTTTCAGAAAACATTGCCAGTCATTCCTCAGGACACAAGGAGAAGTGACTGATGGACTGTGTCAGATTTCCTGCATCACTGAAAGTTATGACAGAGATGTTGGACCATAAAGGCTAAAGATGAATGCCCCAACATTATAAAGGAACTTTGGATGACTGTCCAGGCAGACATGGGTCATCTCTGTCATTTTATAGATTTTGGAAGTTGCTTGCACTTCCTATTTAATTGCATAATAATATACCCTTCTGTGGTCTTTGATGTGGTTGAAGGTTTAATAATTGTAGGTATAGTTCTTTTTAGTTTAAAAGGTATGTTAGATATGAAACTTTAAACTCACAATGATAAGGTAGATAATGGAATATTCTCTTTAATTTTGGAATACAAATAGATTGGATATTGTGACTGTAATTCCTGCTTGAGAGTTGTTCTGTTGTAATTTTGCTATATGGAAATTGAATCCTTCCTTTTTAATTAGACAGAAAAGAGGAAATGTGGTGGAATGTTACATATGCTGTAAATAAAGGACCGTTTTGGCCTATGTACAGCACTGTAGAATTGGGTGGAGAATCAGAGCACAAGCAGGTAGGAAGAAGGGTGGAGTTAGCCAGTCTCCATCTGACCTCCAAAGAAGACAGACATGTAAGAGATACAGTCCAGCCACTGGCTGAGCCACGTGGTGGGAAGATTAATGGAAATGGGTTGAATTAAGATGAAAGAGCTAGCTAGTAATGTGCTTAAGACATGAGCCAAACAGTGTAAAGGATATAAGCGTATGATTCATTTCTTTGGGGGACAAAAGCTGCCGCACATCAGGTCAAAACCTCTGCCGTGTGCACGCCAGATTACAAACTCCTGGAACCAAAAGGGGCCCGGGAAAAACTTTCTACAACAGAGCTCTTCTTATGGGCAATTCATGCCAACTGCTTTCTATCCAGACCTTAGAACATCTTATATTCCTTTTTATTATGCCCTGTCATTGTCACAACTATCAAAACCATGCAGTGACTTCCCTATAGATTCCTACAAATTTGTCAAAGTTGTTAACATTTCAATGACCTATATACATCCTACCAACATATAGTATATGAAATAACCCAAATAGAAATGATTATTTATGCCTTATAATATCAGTCCTCATTTGTATTTCCATCCATGAAACAAATTCGTTTCAAGTCATTCTTTGTTTCCTTGACTTGTAACATGGCTAAGCCTTATTGATATAAAATCCAAATGTTAATTGTGATATTTTATTCTTCAACACCAAAAATTTAATCCAGGGTCTTGTACAGGGCTTAATCTACAATGTTGGATATGTTCACAAGATATGTAAACACATAACACTCATGGGAGTAATCAAACAGTATCTAATTTGATTTAAGGCCCATAAAATGGAACTAATACCTACATTGCTTAGATGACTAGATAGCCCATGGACCTATGGTGGAACCAAATAGTACTACTCTAAAAGGTGCCACAATAAAAGGACTACAAAACACATTTTTCTATACTCATGAATCAGTCCTTTTATCATCCATTATGAGAGAAGCTCTCTCCTCTCACAGATAGGAACAAATACCAAGATCCACAGTGAGATATTATGCATAGAATGAGAGATTTTGGAGCACTAAGATTTTAACTGGATGCCTCCATCAGGTCTCTCTCCTCGGGTAAAGGGAACTTCACAGAAGAGGAGGCAGAAAAGTGTAACAGCAAGATAGAGGACACCAAGAAAACAAAGCTCTTAAAATTAGCATGATCTGAACACATATGAACTCACAAAGACTGAGGCAGCATGCACAGAGCCTTCACAGGTCTGTAGCAGGTCTTTTGGTATATGTTACAGCTTACAGTTTAATGTTTATATGGAATTGCTGAATGTGCAGTCCAATGATTCTCTGTTTCTTGTGCCTTCTCTTGGGATCTTTATAGTCTGTTTGTTTTGTCCAATTTTGATGTATTTATGCTTCATCTTATTTTATTATTATCCCTTAACAATCTGGTTGTTTTCTAATTAGAGATAGAATAAAACTGAATCCAGATGGAAAAAGAGGTAGGGAAAAACTTGGCAAATTAGAGGGAGGGGAAATTATAATTAGGGTATATTATGTGAGAAATAAATATTTCAGTAAAATATTTTCAATAAAAGAAATAATAAATACAAATTAATTGCCTAAGTCAATCTCTCTCTCATGTCATATTCACCATGGGTAGCAGATTTTACTGTATACCTCACAGTTGTTATCCCTATATCTTTTATAAGCAGTTAAATACTGGAAAATCTGAAAAGCATTCACATAGAAATGGTTTACATCAATGCTAGGAACAGTAGTGTTTCTGCTTCTGTAAGTACTGAGAGAGATTCTCACCATTTGCATATGGATTATGTAGCTGTGATCCTCACTCAGCAGTTTTACTGAGCTTCCTGCACCCTAACACCCTGCTGTCCTCATCCTACTGTCCCCAAATGATTATCATTTCCTTAGGTTCTGAACTTATGAAACATGTTTGTAACTAAATCCTACTGTCTCCAAATGATTATCATTTCCTTAGCTTCTGAACTTACAAAACATGTTTGTAACTAAATATTTTCCTCTACTAACACTGTGTACTAGTACTAATAGTGATTCATTCAATAAAAAAATTATTGAAATAATAGCAGGCTCTAAAGTACCTTTAGTACCTTTTATCTATTGTCTATGTACTAATATATCTATTTTAGTTTGGTATGTATATATAGTCTATCATTTATCTATTCTTCAGTCCTTTTTTGACTCTTCTCTAAATAATTACTAATTATAAGTTTCTAATATTTACATCCAGTCACTCTAAACTACTGTGTTAGTGAAGGCAACTGGTTAACTAGCTGATGCTATTTTCTTATCCAAGAGCTAAAAAGATCCAAGATGGTAAATAGATTGTCTGAATATAGAAAGTATATGACATACATTTTTAGAAGAAATAGATATGAATAAATTGTATCCCTCATGGCATGCAATCTTTTTCATTCCAAAGGCAATATTCAGCATAATTTTCAATTACAATCTATCACCAGAAAGTTGGGATTGACCTTGCATTATTCCTACAAAGTTGGAATTGACCTTGCATTATTCTTGCAAAGTAACTAGTCTTGTAGTTACCTCTAAATATCGATTTTTTTTACCATCCACAGTCATTTTCTAACTACAGAATAGCACCTCTAGAGTAGAATCAGAGTCAATATTGGTTGAATAAAATAGAATAATAATCTATTAAATCCTGTGATCCCATATAATACTGAACATAAAATGCTGATTCAATCATGTTAGTTAAGTACTTATAGATATAAATGGGCATAAAGAAGAAAGTGTGAAAAAAGTGGCCAAATATATTAAGATAAGTACATTTAAGCATGTAGATGCCTGCATCTGACATCTTTGAACTGCATGGACTAATGGTACCAATTAGACACTGCAGTTAATAAAAAATCTTTGAAGCTGGTTTTAAATAATGCAAGCTATCAAAGGGAATTTTAGATCAATTCCTTTCCCATGGTCTTGGATTATGTGTGTGAAGCAATTCCAAATACTGTTTCAAGTGTTCATAACAAGTTTTGTTTTTGTGAAGGGAACAGAAATACTATTTCCCATTCCACTTGTGAGTAAATTAGATATTTAAATAAATTTGGGAAATATTTGAATTTAAAGCACCATATTCATTCTACTACTCTTGGAAAAATAAATATTATTTACAAGTAAATATGATTTATTGTCAGAAAGCTCTTTAACACTTATAAATAGGTTAAATATACTCTAAAGTACATTCTACAGAATATAAATCATCAATAGAAGGAAATGATGTTTAGATATTGTGTTGTTATTCACATTCTTGAATATACTCCTTTAAGGTTGATATTTAGGTATTGTGTTGTTATTCACGTCCTTGAATATACTCCTTTAAGGTATTAGAGCAATTTTATTAATATGTAGATCCTATACAAAAAGTTCTAATGCACATATTAAAGTTCAATATTATTTGCTATCTATTATAAAATCCAATAGAATGCATTTTATAGTATTTAATATGAAATATTTTCCTGTTTTTTATCTGAAATTTTGTTGTGATTTACATTTACTGTTTCAACCACAGTAAAAATATTTCATGATTGCTGTTTTTCCTAGATGCATCACCAGATGAATATTGGCATTTGCCCTGGTTTTCATTTTTTTAGTTTTTTCAGGGTACATATTTAAAAATTTTTATTTGTTTTATGAGTGTTTGTATGTCAAGTGTGTTTATGTGTGTGGTGCCCTTTGAGGGCAGAAAGGGACAATGGGCATTGGGTACTCTGGAACTGGAGCCATGGAATGTTGTGAGCTACCATGTTGATTCTAGGAATTGAACCTGGGTCCTCTGAGAGAGCAGCCAGTGCTCTGAACCACTAAATAATCTCCCTACCCCCATTGCACATATTTTAAATATAAATACTCTATAGCTCTAGCAATCAAGATGATGTGTATTGGAGAAGAGCTACAAACATACAGAACAAAGTAACAGAACAGAGAACCAAGAACTAGATCCACATGACATACCAACTGATTTCTATTTATTTCTATTATTATATTTATTTGTTGGGGATGCCACAGTACAAACATAGAGGTCAGATACTAGAAAAAGAAAAATAAAGAATTAGATGGATCAGCAGTTAAGAGTGCTTATTACTTTCCCACAGGACAGTAGTTGAATTCTCAACACACACAAGAGGGAGCACACAGTCCCCAATAACTCCAGTTCCAGAGCATTTGACACTGTGAGCACTTGTACACAAGAACACATAAACAGATCTCTTTCCAAATAAAAAAATAAATCTTTTTATAAAGGTAAATAGGTGGAAATTTTTGTCTTATGACAAATATTTTTTGTTTTATTATGAATAAAGTCTCATTTTTTATCCATGTATCCTCTTGTTAAATACCCTTCCCCTTCCTCCCCCTCCCAGTCACTCTCTCTTCTCCACATTAAATATCATTTTTTCAGTTAACCCTGCCCACACTTCCATTATTTGCTATGAATCTTAGACTACAAACTGTATGTTTGACTTACATGCTAACTTCTTGTTAGTTTGTGAATTTATGATGGGATGAGCATAGTTGTGATCTAATTATTACCATATAGATACTTAAGCATCTGCACATCTAATTGTAGAAAGCATGCTATCTCTAAATGTTTCCCCTTTAGAATAAAACAATAATTTTTAGCCCAACCATAGAAAATTGATCGGAACCTTGTTATACAATTATTTTTCAAAAGCAATATAAAAAGTAAAAGTATAATAAGATCAGTAACAGTTGGCAAAATAATGTATGATGTGCATACATTCTGCACACCAAATAGGCAATGTATTTAAAATCCTGCACACTTGTTTTGTACACAACAATAGGAAGGAAGCAGAGCCTAAACTCAAAGACAAAACAAGCAATGCATACGCAGATTTAAGTAAATATTTCCTTCTGTGCTTCTAAGGTACACCCTGAACTTCTTTTTCTTACCTGCTGAGTTTTCTGCATTTTATACTATATATGTTTCCATATATATAGTATAATCTTCCAGTTTAAGGCCATTATTAAGCACACTTTTATACTGATACCACTAGCACTTAAATTAACTGTGTCTTCTGTGATGTGAACCTATGCTTCCTGTTTCAATCATATGAATTAAAGAACCAATAGTAATATGTAAATCAGAAAAGTCAATTCTCCTTAGAAAGTTATTCTTACTTTTCACATATCATTCTCAAAACTTGATTTCAAAAATCAATTTCAGTCAGTAAATGGTATTTCTATAATACATTTATTGAATGTACTATATACTTCCAACTATTTTATGAACATTGGTAATTGCCTCTTCCTTGTGAATTCTTAAAGTGCAGTTACTGATTCTGCCTGGTCTGCTAATATGATTCTTTATTTTAGCTATAGAAATTTACTTTTTATAGAATAGTATTATATTGTTAATATATACTACTAGATTATTACAAGTGAAATGATAGAAAATGGCTTCCATTGTATCTTAAATTGATACTCTTAAATTTTACCCCATTTCACAATATTTGTGACACTTCTTAGTGTTAGGTGCTCTACACAGAGACTTCAAATAAACTCACCATAAAGAACAGTATATCTGGTTTTCTTATGCTAGGAAAAATAATTATTTACAAATTAAAGCTCTCCTAAATTTAAATACTAGGGCCAGAGAAAGGGCAAGGGCACAAGGGAAATCAAATCAGTATCTACTGCTAAAACCATAAAAATAGTGTTTCAAATTCCTGAGTATATGTCAAAATCTTGTTTAAAGTAATCATCAATAAAAAAAATCCCAAGACCAGTGTACCATGATTATAAAAAATGTTTCTCAACTGTGAATCCTGTCTAACTCATATCAGCTGCCTCTGAATCACTGAATTTTCTTTGCTTAGTATTGTTCCACACCTCTAATCATAAATCCATATGGCTTCCTCAAATATTTGTAATAAAAATTCTGTTAGGACTAAGTATATTTGAAACTTTCCTAACTGTTATCTAGCCTTGCTAATGGTAGCTGTAGTTTTGTTTTTTGTTTTTTTTTTTTCCCCAGGACTTGTTCCTTATGCTGACATTTTATTTCAGAGATCCATGAGTCTCAAGAATACTACTTTTATATGCAGTTTTGATGTCCCATATACATAGTTTCTGATTTTTTTTGACAGCTGAAAGGTAGTGAAATGTGCCATTTTCATTACCCCTCTATTCCCTATGCCTGGACCAGCCTTAGTTCCAGACCAAGGGAAGCAAATATTTTATGAAGTCATAGATATATAAATGGATGTTAAACAAAATTGTTGTTGGCCACATATCTCCTCCCTTAAACTAAATCTTTGCTCTCATATTTGTCATGTAACTTTGCACCTTGTGCTTGACAAACTCTTACTTGTAGGACTATGGAAATTGATTGGAGACTTTAGAAGAAAGTTACACAAAGAGGGCAGAGACCTTGCCTTCCTTGTTCTAGGATTTAAAGCACCTAGTGAATCTTCTATGTTTGGACACTTCTGACCAGAAGATCAAAATGTTCCTCATGTGTACTTATTTCCCAGCTGGAATAATACTTTGGGAAGATTATAGAAACTTTAAAAGGTGCAGTTTTTCTGGAAGAAGCACATCAGAATGGGAGAGGTTTTGAGGTTTGGTAGACTAGGATCACTTGATCTTTGCTCTGCTTCTAGACACCAGTGGAGGGTATTGAGCTACTCTCACATGCCTGTTGTCATGCCTTACCTACCATGATGGACAGTGTCTCCTCTAAACCTACAAAGCACTAAAAATTATTTTGCCTTCATATTGCTTCTGTGATATCAAAAGAAAAAAGATTAATTCATTCAAATAGTAACAGGCACGAAACTGTTCCAAAGCTTCATCAAATATCTTTAAAATTTAATGTAAATCTGAAATCTAACATCTATGGACCATGGCTGTCTATTATCTGGTACCTGAGTCCCAGTCCATAGCACATGATATTTAGTGATAACAAGGGAGTTTGAACAAGGGGATAAATGAATAAAAATTGAGACTTTATTCAAAAATAAAAAAGAGAAGTTTCTGGCTCAGCCAAGCCCTACAGTTCAGATCTGCCTATAATCACTCCCCACTCTATGACTCAGATACTTATACTAATTACATTCTGCTTGATCTATGGCTCAGGCATATTGCTAACTAGCTCCTGCATCTTAATTCAATCCATTTCCATTAATCTGTCTTGCCACGTGGCCTGTGGTTTACCTATTTCACTTAAACATGTTGATTTTTACATGGCTTGATGGTATCTCTCTTGACTCTGCCCTCATACCCCTATATATACTCCGATTTTCTCTGCCTACTTCTAAGATGCCTACCATAGACCAAAACAATTCTTTTAATAACAGTATACAGAAAGATATCCCATATCAGTGTTCCCTTATCTACTAGATTTTGCTTAACTCCTGAGTTTCTACCTCAGTAGTTGAAAATGTGTTTGATTTTCCTAGTGATCTTGAAACTTCTTACATCTAGCATTCTTACCTACTATTTTCTGATCATTATTTTACTTTACCAATCCTTGTATGCAGCAACAATAGTTAATAAAAGAAAACATTATAACCTATGGACTGCAGACATGGAAAGAAAAAGATGGCTGAAATATAACAGGAGATTTTTGAGACCAAAGATAGCATGGAGTACAGTAAAATGATTAAGCTAAACAAGTTTTTTTTAAGGGTTCAATATTACAAACTCAAATAAGTGGAGCACAATCCCAGTGGTAATTATAGACAAATTCAGTATATTAATTTGTAATTAGGTACTCATAAAACCAAAGGAAAATATCTATTGACTGTTAAGTAGTAGAGAAATAGATAATTTAACAATTCATTAAAACATGAATTATATAAATATGAATCTCAACACCTATATTTTATTGAACCCTTCCTATAATTAACATTACACGCCATTTAACAGTTGATCAAAAATGATTGAGAAATATGATATCCTATAATTAACATTGCACATCATTTAACAGTTGATCAAAAATGATTGAGAAATATGATAATACCTATCAATACTCTATTCATAGCTACAGAATGTAACAGAAAACTGAATTACCTTCTCCAAGTCCAAAAACAAAATATGTCCAGAATTTGAACAAGATCTATTTGACATTTTACCTTTCTCAGTTATCTTCATTCTAAACAGCTATAAACTTTTTCAACATACCTTTCTTACACTTAGACTATTACCATTAAATATGTTAGCTATCTACTATTAATATTAGATTTTTCTTGACCTGGGAGAAGGAAGTGTCATTAGAGAACTTAAAGGAAAAAGGAGGAAGAATGAAAATAACATAAATCCTTAAAAAAACCAAGTTATAAAAACATTTCATTTTTTTCATCAATTGATTACCCTCTGTTCAGAAATACAAAAATGTATGAAATGTTAAGTAAATAAATCAAAAAAGGGTCATAGATACATATTTCTATTGCTTTTGCATCTTTTCAAGGTACTGACGAAGTGTTCTCTTCAGCAAGGACAAATTCCATTAGCTACCCCTTAATTACAGTTTCCTTGTAGTCTTTTAGTGCACATTTATTATGTGAGTCTATGTTTATACCTGAATGGCTATGAAAAGCTAGGAAGTTATATGCTAAAGAAGGCAGTCATATCCCTCTTGTTACTTGTCTAGTGAAAATGTTACACTAGTGCCACTCATTCATTCTTTTACTAAATATTACTTCTGGAAAACAACAAGAAGGGAGAGAAAAAATAGATGAAGATATTAATAGAGGAATCCAATGTGGGGTTGGGAAAAGACCAGGGGTTAGGGAAACCTCCAAGAACTCATAGGATGTCCCTGGCTAAGTCTCCAATAGCGAAGGTGTTGCCTAAACAGTACTTCCCATATAATCAAATGAATAACCACCCTAAGTGTCATCACAGAACTTACATCCAACAATGAATCGAGGTAGAGGCACTGACCCATGGCTGAGCACTGGGCTGAGTCCGTAGTCCAGCTGATAGCAGAGGATAATACATCTATATCAGCAAGGGTATAGGGACTATGAGGAAAATTCTCACAGAGATGACTGACTGGAATCCTGGGGATCTCACTGAATCATCTAGAAAAGGAACTAAGCCCTCCAAGGACAGTCAACTGTCCACTGACATAGGCAATATGGGGAGCCTCAAGGGGAGGGTTCAGACTGTGTTTCTGTGCATGGACTGGCACCTTGGAGCCCATTACCTCCACAGAAACACCTAACCCAGTCTGTATGTTAAGATGAGGAAATTGGAATTGTCTGGAGTGGATGCCGTGCTAATCCACCTAGGGACCTCTTGCCCTTTCTGGGTAGGGGATAGGAAGATGGAGAGGAAGGAGGCTGAAGGCTGACTGAGAGGAGTTGAAAGGGGGAAAGAAGTTGGAACAAGGGGATACATGGATAAAAAGTTGATTCTATAAATATAAATTAATTTATAAAATAATGATAATCAGCAATACCACTTGTGGGTGTATACCCAAAAGAAACACAGTCACACTACAATGGCCTTAGCTCAGCTATGTTCATAGCAGCATTATTTGTAATAACAAGAACCTGGAAACAACCTAGATTCCCCTCAACTGAAGAATGGATTAACAAACTGTGGTACATTTACACAATGGAGTAGTACTCAGAAGTAAGAAAAGAATGATATCCTAAAATTTGCAAGCAAATGGATGATTTGGAGAATATCCTCCTAAGCAAGGTATCACAAACCCAGAAAGATAAGCAGGGGATGTACTCACTCATTAGTGGACTCTAAACAAAAACAAACAACAAAAAAAGCAAAGCATGTCCAAGCTGCAAACCACAACCACTGAACAGCTTGGGATCTGAAACACCTTGGACTGACACCTTGGATCCTACTCCCCCTAGAGGAACATCTGATTCAGTCTTGATGTTGGGGGGAGAAAACTGGATTTTCCAGGAGTGGAGGTTGAACTAAGCAATATTGGGACATTGGGGCCTTGGGATAGCCTGCCCATGGGGGGATGGGGAGTTGTGGAGAAGAGAAAATGACCTGATGTGGTGGAAGGGGAAAGGGACCTTGATTAAGGATGTACAAGGATAGAAAAAGTGACTTCTTCATTCATTATAAAAAAAGATTTCAAAAAAATAATGATAATCTACTCAGAGTCATATAGTCATAAAGAAGAAATATCCCTTCTATAGCTTGAGATGTGCTATCCTCAGTTACTGAACAAACCAGAATGAATTTAATCACATCAATCTAGGGAAAGGTATTTTGCATCATTGCAAGACAAATTAGAGATATAAGATCCCTGTGGTGTAACATTTGATTTTGATTACAGGTATCAGGACACTTCCTATGACTAGATGCAAAATATGAAACTACTAAAGAGGATGTAAAGTACATTTATGATATGGTATCTCAATACTAGAAACTGCAGAACCTAAGTCTTTCAAAATCAACAAGAAAAAAACAACATCTAATCACTATTATTTTTTTAATTTTCTTTTAATTTTTTTGTGGTTTTATTTTTTTAATTTCTTTTTTCTGTATACTTTTTATTATTATTGTTATTATTATTATTATTATTATTAACAAAGAAGTCACGCTTTCTATCCCTGTATATCATTATTCAAGGTCCCTTCCCCCTCCCACCACATCAGGTCAAATTTTTTCTTCTACACAACCCCCCATCCCCTCCCTGGGCAGGCACCAGATAGTCCCATTGTCCCACTGACCAAATATTGCTTAGTTCAGTCTCCACTCCTGGCAGATCCAGTTTTGTCCTCGCTCCCTCAAGAGTGAGTCAGGTGTTCCTTTAGGTGGAGTGGGATCCGAAGAGTCAGTCCAGTGTGTTTCTGATCCCAAGCTGTTTAGTGGTTGTGGTTTGCAGCTTGGGCATGCTTTGCTTTTTTCTTGTTTGTTTGTTTAGAGACCACTAATGTGTGAGTACATCCCCTGCTTATCTTTCTGGGTTTGTGATACCTCACTCAGGAGAATATTCTCCAAGTCTATCCATTTGCCTGCAAATTTTAGGATATCATTTTTTCTTACTGCTGAGTAGTATTCCATTGTGTAGATGAACTACAGTTTGTTAATCCATTCTTCAGTTGAGGGACATCTAGGTTGTTTCCAGGTTCTTGCTATTACAAATAACGCTGCTATGAACATAGTTGAGGTAATGCCTTTGGAGTATGACTGTGCATCATTAGGGTATGCACCCAGAAGTGGTAATGCTGGGTCCTTGGGGAGATTGATTCTCAATTTTCTGAGAAACCACCATACTGCGTTCCAAAGTGGCTGAACAAGCTTACACTCCCACCAACAATGGAGGAGTGTTCCCCTTGCTCTGCATCCTCTCCAACATAGGCTGTCATCTGTGCCTTTTATCTTAGCCAGTGTAACAGGTGTTAGGTGGTATCTCAAAGTAGTTTTGATTTGCATTTCTCTGATGGCTAAAGATGATGAGCACTTTTTCAGGTGCCTTTCAGTCATTCGTAATTCTTCTACTGAGAACTTCCTTTTTAGATCTGAACCCCATTTTTTTCCTTCTTTATTTATTTTGTATTTATCAAGAAAAACAATAAAATTAATTTAAAATGCTGATAAGTTTACAATAACTATGAAGAAGATAAAAATCATAAGTATGACTTATCAAGGGTGATAATGCAAATAAGATTACTACACATATATTTACTTAATCATTATTATTTTAATATAGTGCCTGCCAATTGACTGTGACAATGAAGAAAATATACAAATAAATTTTAAGATGATTCAGGAGATATATTAATCATAGTTTTACTAAAACTCATTTAAACCATATTAAGTAAAGCTAATACATAATTTTATAATTTATTTGAAAGTCAAACATTATTAAGATGAGAAAGATTTGTTAAATAAAATAATGCTTCAATGTTTTGAAATATCCCTGTTAGGGAATAAAAGAAAAATCAGTTACTGAACCATGTTTTTTTCATTACATCACATCAAGTAAAATAAAAGTTGAAGGCTTAGAAAAAATCCCAATATTTTTAAAGAAACTTAATGCCTATCTAGTAAACATGTTTTCCCCCCTAGGAAGTTCATTTCACTTAAAGTAATATATGCACCTATAGAAATAAAGACTCTCTCTGTCTCTGTGTCTTTGTTTCTCATTCTGTCTCTCTTTCTCTTTTACACACATACAGAGAGAGAGAGAGAGAGAGAGAGAGAGAGAGAGAGAGAGAGAGAGAGAAAGACAGAGAGACTGACTTCAAGAATATATATTTCACAGTAAAATTCGTGCTATTGTGTGTAACTTGGTTTGTAACCAAATAATGGAATCCACAACATAATAAATAAGCAATAAACATACCTAATAATCACACAAAATAGACTGTCTACCAACATACATATAACTTCTCTGTAATATATATACATATATGTATATATATCTATAGAACATTTATATATAATATACATAAAATGTATCTTCAATCCCAAATAGCAGCTTTACTGGATTTACAATATTTTATTTTTATATATGTTAGACATGAAGTCAGTATTACTTTTAAGACATACTAAAATAGTTACAAATTTTAATATCTCCAAACATAATTTTTGTTTTATAGAATAAGTCAAAAAATAAAGATATTCATCCACACACTATTTTATTTGACAAATTAGATATTCTTGTTTTTATAGAGCATTGTAACTTGCTAAAATATTTTTGTGACACATGTGCCAAAATATATTTGCACATCTATGCATTTTCCGAAAGTGATAATATTCTTTGACCTAATAATGTGAATCTGTGGACTGTGTCAAAGGTAATGCAAAAAAAAGTTTTAATTAGGTTATTTAGAGTAACAAAAAATATAGTTTAACCATAGAATAAGTCATTAAATCCTAATACATAGTTATGAGAAGATGTTATGTAACCTGAAGACTGAGCCTATATCACCTTCAAAGCATTTATATGATAAGAGCAAAATAGTGCTATTATAATCTGCTTACCACTAAAGAAACAATAATGTAATACAAATTCAAATTTCAGAGAAAGTGCCCTAATGAAATATGCCAACTTGTTAGTAATAATGGCTTTTCTTGCAAAGTAGGAATAAGATTGATGTTTCTACTTTTTTTTCTATTTATCCCCACTTTGTTTTGAGTAATTAATAATTTTAACTGCTGTAATTATTACAACCACATTTCCCACCTTAAAAAAATTAGTCTAAAACATGATGTAATAAATATGTGACATAAAAATGTAAAACTAGTTTAAAGAGAAAACACATAATAAAGCTCTATGTATTGGTCTGAGTAAGGACATGTTTTTTTTTTCAAAATTGTGACATGGAAAGCACATACAACAAAAGTAAAAATTACAACATCTGATTATAGCTCACTAAGAGATTAACAAGACTAATGACAAAACTAACAAAATGAAAGACTACACGTGAGTATGATAAGAGTCTAATAGCTAGAATAAATAAGGAACCTGAATTATTTAATAGTCAATTTCAAACCAATTTTAAAATGAGCAAAGATGTCTAACTGCTATTTATGAAAAGAAGAACCACATGAGCACAATACCTAAACACACTCACATATACTTAACATTCAAAATTATATGCAAATTACCATGAAGCATACAGGTTGCATGTTAAAGTAGATGTTATCAAAAACTGAAGGAAAGACAATACTTGCACACAGGTGTTAAGACTATAAATTGGCACAGCCATAGTGATAATATTAGATGCTATTCAAAAAAACTCCACCAAATTGAACCAAATCAATCAAGTAATATCAAACCTGAATATGCACAAACAAAATGAAATAGTGAAATCAGCATGCCTATAGAACACATGAAAACTAAAACAATAAAATTAAAAAAGCAAAAGTTATTGGAAATAACCTGAACCTTCAGGAGTCACTTAGATAAGAAACAGAAAGACAAACAGCATGACTCTGTAAGCTATGTGTGACCTATAAAATTGTTAAAGTCTTAAAATCAGCAAACACAAGACCTTTTAGTTTGAGCTACTAGCAGAAGTCATGTTGGACAGATGTCAAAGTTCAAAACATCTGCTGTAGAATTAAATGGTTGTAATTAGTAAAAATATTTGTATGCTACACAATCACCATTACCTTTGTTCTCAGCTCAGAAATACCATGTTACATGATGGATGTGTTAGTTACTTCTACTGAGTCATAAGCATAGCCATCAAAGTAACAAAAAAAGACATATCAATTGTCATGCTGTACACCTTAAATATTTCTATGTACTGATATATGATATATACATATACTTTTGTCAATAAATAAAAGCATGAGCAAAAAATAAGTAAATTTTGATAAAAAATAAACTATTTTAAGAAATATCATATACAATTCTTGATCAGTAATTGCCTTTCAGTATTAAAAGTGCTCCCACAATTATATCAAGTGTAGTTTATTTTGTCTCATCTAATCAAAACTGAGAAAATAGCAACTCAAAAATTAGCTTCCCAGATTAAAAAATTTAAAAAAATATTTTGCATTTACATTAAAGAAAATATGGTACTCCATTTTAAAAATTAAAGTTTAGCAGGATGATGGTGGTACACTCCTTTTGTCCCAGTGCTCAAGAAAAAAGGGACCCAGTCTTGATGTTGGGGTGAGGAAAGTGGATCTGCCAGGAGTGGATGCTGAACTAAGTCATATTGGGACCTTGGGACATCCTACCCTTGCTGGGGAGGAGATAAAGTGATGTGGAGAAGAGAGAGTGGCTGGAATGGGTGGGAGGGGGAAGGGAGCTTGAACAAGGATATACATGGATAAAAAATATGACTTTATTCATAATAAAAAAAAGAAAGAAAAAAGGCAGTGGATCTCTGAGAGTTGTAAGCAAGTCTGATCTACAGAGGTACTACTTCCAGGACAGCTAAGGCTACACAAAAAAAACCCTGTGTCAAAGAAAAGTTAAATAAATAAATAAATAAATAAACCTTCATATTTTCCTTTCAATATGATTCAATGTTTAAGTAAACTATCAGAGTTGCAGATTAATATACTATTGATCAAATACAGACATTTGGGTTTCATCTTGCTTCACATTTAATCTAATAACAGACAGGTTTTTCCATGTCATATCTATGCAACCACTTTTAATAAAGTTCTAAGAATAAATACCTAAAATAATTATAAATTGCAAAGTTTGTATTTTATACAAAAATCATATTACTACATCAGTCATTGTAATATTCCAAACAACTGCTTTAAAATATTATTTTACATTGGCAAAAAATTACAAAATGTTACAAATTTGTCTGTGTAATTTTACTGCAAATCTAATTTCTTTGTAAAGTACAGACTTTTAATGCAAAAATAAGAGCAACACTTCACAGAGAGATTTCTTTTGGAAGCATAGATATTTTGGTGTTGGATATACATGTTCATACTTATGCTCTACTACATCAAAAACATCATCAGCCAGTTCATCAAGGTCTATATGTACAGATAATTCAGGGCCTGACCAGGATATAGTTTTAGTTGATTATATGTGATTTGGTACATTGAAAAATACCTGTATTACACCCCTTATAATTTAAAAAGGAACAACTACTTTTCATATGATGATATATAATTACTATATATACTAAAGTAAATTTAGTATTTTAAAATTGTCATCATTACTTATACATTTTTCATGTTTCTGACTGTTCCTGGAAGCAATGTAAGTGTTCTTATGACAGGATAAGAAGACAAGAAAACATCTGTAATATGAGTAGGGAATCCTGGAATCTGGTTGAAAGACCCTCACCATCTGAGAAATATTCCACCCAACTCACATTTTCATGAATGCTAGCAACACAAAGATAACAATTTTTGTTTTATAAAAAGAACATTACAATATCAAGGAATCACACTTATGGTCTAAGCATATGTGGCTTTTCTTCTTTTATAGCTGTAAACTTGCCATTTTCTAGAAATCCTATTTAGAGAAAAGACATATTTTTATACTCCTTGTTGCTATGGTTTTAGTTTCTCACATTATAATCCCTTCGAAAGCATCCCAAAAGCCAATTTAGAATTTATTGTAAAGACAGTAGAGGCAAACAAATGTTGACAAGCACATGAATTAAAAATCCTTTGATATAAAACTTCAGAGCTAAAATGATACATATGTCTAGAGTTGAGCTACTATAATATTCTTGACTGAGAAGTCAAACCCATGTACTTGGATGTGTTTTGTCCTTCCCCTGAATGCCTTTCTATTTTTAATGATCTTCATATAGATTAAATTATTTTCTTCAGAAAAGTCAGGAATATGGCTTTACCTGAGTAAGGTACTTATTGGTTTTCTGGCAGTAGTTCTAAGCTGTGGTTTTTATTGCACTGCAGCTGAAAATGAGCTGTTGTCATACTCTGTCTCTTTGCATATGTAATTCAATTTGTCTTATACTCCCTTTCAATTCTTTATCCTTTCCTATGTAAGATAATTTTAAGAGAGTGTAGTATTTTAGGACATTTTCATAAGAAACAAAGCTTAGTAATGTATTCAAGTTATGCATATGAAAATCAGAAATGAATGTGTTATGTGTCTGTGTATCTTTTTGCATGCCTACACAATGTTCTGTGTGTCATTGTCTAGGTGTGTGGATAATGCTCTATGTTTACATGGGTATGGCAGGTAGAGGTCAATGTCAGGCGTCTTCTTTATGTTCCCTCCACCTCTAATGTTTTTGAATTCTTACTGAAACATAAAATTTACTGATATGGCTACAGTGGCTACTTTGCAAATCCTAGGGATTTTTCTGTCTTACTCCTCTGTAAGGATTACCTGGGCAGGTGTGTACACTGCCATATCTGCCTTCTTCATTTTCACAAGGGAATTAAAAATGTACACATGTGATAGCATCTTTGGCAAGCATATTGATGACTGAGTTATCTCTCAAGCCCAATGAATTTTTGGGATGTGCAACTGTCTCAGCATATTATCTACTCTGTTGTTGAATCCATAGGCATAAGTGATCTTCCCACTTCAACTTCATAAGTGAATGCAAAAGAACAAACCAGTATGCCAAGTTCTGGTCATGCTTTTGATTGTAAATTGTATACAAGGTTTTTTTTTATTAAATACTATTTTTTTTTGTTCTTGAAACTAAACTAGTCCCCAGTTTGTTTGACTACGTATTTGTTTTAAAATATTTACCACTTCATTCTCTCAAATACATTTTGCTGTGCTTAAATCATGCCTCATTTCCTTGAATAAGAAGCCAAGTAAGGGTGTTCCATGTTTCTAGTCACAAAAGAAGAGTGAGAATCTTGATCTCACTATTTGAAAATCTGAAAGATTTACTTGGAACAAAGTTTTCATAATGCAAAGCAAAGTATTTGTCCAGCTCTGAGTCTAAAGAAAATCTTCAAGGATCAGTGAAGATAGTCCAGTCAATAAACAAGATATCATATAAATAGGTATTTCTAAAAGAAGGGGGATAGCAAAAGAAGCAACATGGCCTCCAATAACGCCCTAGCACTACTGTCAAGAACAAATGAGTTTGAGGAAACATAATTGCAGTAGCAAATGGATGCCCTTTCCTTTTGAAACTAGAAAATTTATCAAGACTTCAATGTGAAATAGTGTACTTGAGAACAGACCCAGGGTAGGCATTTGCATTGTATACTTAAGCAGACAGACATAAACGGGCCATCTACCACTTGTGGTCATAGGATATAGCAACAAAATATCCCACTTGCCTATAGTAAAAATTTTACACAGTTGGTTTTCAGAGAACCCTGAATTACTAAACAGAGATATTCCTCTAACACAAAGTGTTTGTGTTATGGCACAAACACAAAGTGCCAATGAGATTAATTATGTATATGACCAGGTAACCCACATCCATCTTCAAATATTGGCCTTATATCAGGCCTTTCAAAGAGTTGAAGACAAACTCCAGAAAAAAATGGGGCATATTATCCCTAAGGTGGATGAGATGAAATGTGTGGGATCTAGAGAAAGAAGCCTTAATATATAAATTAAGTTCAGATACAGGAAAATGCAATTACTGAGATTCATTGCCACTGCATGCAGAGGCTTATCTGGGGATTTCTAAGAATCCCTGTGCAGTGCAAACCAGCAACAAATCACAGAAATGAATTAGAGCCAAGGCAACTTGGGACAAAAGGCTCTGACCCTCAGGGAAAGAACAAATATTCATGAAGAAAAAAACTTAGAAGTCACAATGGGTTTCTGAAGCAGTGGTACACTAAGATGGGTACTGGTTGTGAAGAGTCCTATGGACTGACTGCTTTCAATGTTCTGGAAAATTCCATAGGTACTGGCAGAAGAAAAAAGTAGGGAATTCATTATAGGATTTTCATGACTTATTCTTTTTTTATATTATTATGCAGCAATTTATTTTGATATTTTTTTCAGATACATTTTTGTAGAGACATTAGAAATGTCTAAAACCCATAAAGAATGATTGGGTTATTTTATTTCTCAATATTAATTGAAGAGCTAACTAGAACAAGAATTGATATCTCCACAGATACTTGTGAAGTCATTGGGAGATGAGCCAATTCCAATTCAACAATTTAATTACAAATATTTGAGGCTTTTTTTAAAAACCTTGCTTTGTTACAAGCATTATACATGACTTATTCTTAAGATAGCAGTTTCTGAAAGGACTGAAACTTTTCTTAGAGCAGGAAGCACAAGTCTGTTAGTGCCAGCAGCAGCTCTGTATCTGGGGAGGCCATTATCTGGGAAAAAATAACTGCTTAGTATTTGACAACTAACATACCTGATTCTAGGCTTCCACAACTCACTCTAAGGGAAGAACATTTCATCGATGGATGAAAACACTACCAAAGACAAGTGCCTTTCCTTTGCTTTCATAAAAAGGCAAAGCAACCCTGATACAGCTCCAGAATTCAGAAAACAGACATTTTTATAAACTGTGTATCCACATGCAATAAGAAAGGCACTAGTTACATGTGACAAGCATGACTACTAAGAACCTAGTCTTTCTTTTTTATTTAATTTTAGACTCAGGGCCTTTCACATGCAGGCAAATTTTCTACCATGGAGCCAACCCATAAGTTTGTTTAACTTAAAAATAAAGAAAGTGCACAAGCTGCATACAGATTGTTTTGGGATGATAGCAGTTCATTTTAAGTCATAAAATTTTGGTATCTGAGAAGGAGGAGATGGCTCAGCGATAAAAATATTTACTATACAACCATGAGGACACGAATTTGGACATCCAGAACCCACATGAAGCTTGAATGGTAATATATGTCTGTATTCTCATGGCTCCTACAGTGACATGAAGATGGAGACATGAGAATCCTCTGGAGCTCACTGGCCCACTAGCCTGGCATACACATCAGTGAACAATAAGAAACTCTCTCACAAGTAAACATAAGAAACAAAACCAAAGATTTCCTGCTACCCTTTACAAGCAGACATTTACATTCACACCTATGAAAAATGCACAGAAAAACATATCATACACAGGCACAGATTTGAAAATATGTTACAGCTAAATCCTGTGAGCATACAACGTCATATTTTAAAGAGTTAGAGCAAAAAATGCCCCAACCTTTTTATATTGATTGCATGCATATATAGTTTAATTCTTGGTATTTAATAGATTATGTTAAATAAGTGTCATGGATTTTTTTCACTTTTAGAATGTCTGCCAGGAAATTTTAAATGGTATATATATATATATTTATGGTACTTTTCTTTGTGTTAATGTGGATATGGTGTATAGCACCAAACAAGGCAAGGGAACCAAGTCTATTTTTATACAATTTAAATTTTGAGATCAACATCAGTGGATGCTACATATATACCAATGTCAGTAACTAGTCTACATTAAAAAGAGAAAGAGATTATGTTATCTCATCAATGTATTTCTCACTCAAATAATATAGAAAATTTAAGAGTGAGAAATCAATCACATAAATGAAGACACAACATCTACTAGATTAATTTAAATAGTAATCTACATTTTCAAACTATTGTGCAGGTCATTGAATGCCATTTAAAAATTAATCTAAATGAGATTAAATTTCCATTCACTCTCATTTTTCTACTTTAATATTTTTTCTGAGAATCCGATATTATAAAATGGGAAAGAACTAAGGCAGGAGGAGATGAGTTGATAAAATATTGTAGGACAGAGTTAGAAGATCACACATAAAACTAGCATTTACTGTCAACCTTACAGTGGATAGCACCCCAATTTTCTCATAATTTGGAAGAGATGAAGCTACCACCTGGTAGCTTCTACCTTTTATGTAGAAAGAAATGTTTGAAATGGTAGAAAGAAAGTTTGCCTTTCTACCATTTATGAAGTCCTGGGTTCAGTTCCAACCATTGGATAAGACTGGATGTGATACTGATGCACTTGGGAGGCAGATGCAAGAGGATCAAAACTTCAAGATCATCCTCAGTAGTCGTGTAATTTTGAAGCCAGTCTGGGACATATAAAATTCTGTCTCAAAAAAAGGTTTACAATATGAAAAACTAACCAGGAAGATAAGATGTGCAGGGACTTTGTATTCTGTAGATTACTATGTGATGCAACTGTGTATTTTCACTTAGAAAGGGTTTTGCAGAACAGAAAGTGATGACAATTCAGAGCTAATAATCTGTTATTCAATCTAAGGCTCTTTATATCCTTTCTTTTCATTCTTTTGTCAGGAATCCTGTCTCCCTGGAATTGGTTCATAGCTTTGGAAATGCCTGTGTAATATCCAAGGTCAGCGTAGACAGGTGGCATAGAATTAAAGGTCAGAGGACCTGACTTATCAGTGATAGAATGGAGAGGTTGAACATGGAAGTTTAAATGTTTTTTTTCCACAATAGAGAGATGTTCCAGCCATCAGCCAGGAACAAAGAGCCATGTGTAAGCTGTATTTAAATTTTGATATAATGGTGTCTCTGGCTATCATTAGATAACTACAATTTTCATTGTGATTCACAGATTTCTGTCACTCTATAAAATTTGCCAAACACATATAACACTCAGATACTCTCCTCTGGTACTGTAAATATCACTTTATACATATATACAGTTTTTAGGTCTGCTGTCATCTTATTACCTTACAGAGTTTTGCAATTATATTGTGTATTTATTTAAATTTTGCTACTTTCAGAGAGTTAAACCTGTCCTCAAAGTAGTGATACTCTAGCTTTAGCTTTATGAGAACTAGTATTGCATTTATGAACTACCAAAAACAGTTCTGAATAGCTATTAAATATATACTAGGGGCTGAGAATAGAGATCAGTTGGACAAATGATGACTGGCATGAATCGTGCTCTGTGTTCTATGCTTGATATTTCATAAATTGATTGTGATGTATACCCTATAATTATAGCACTTGTGAGGTAGAAGATCAAAGTCAGGAGTTCAAAGTCATCCTTGCCCTGAAAACCAGTTCAAGGACATGTCTATGCTTCAAAAATTATGTCTCAAAATAGAAATATAAGGCTGGAGAGATGACTCAGTGGTTAAGTACACGTAATTTTCACCCAGAGGACTAGACTGCAATTTCCAGAACCTGCAAGTTACTCACAATTCCCTGTAACTCCAGATCCAGGGTATATGACAACTCTGGCATCTATGTATACTTGTACTCATTTGCACATATTTACAGACAGAAACATACATAGAAGTAAGATTAATAAAAATAAATTTATAAATTAAAAAGTTATGCATGCATATATATATATAGATATATATATATATATATTAGTGTACCCCTACACAGGTTCCAATTTACTTGGTTTCTGCAATGCTTTATTAAAAGATATCTATTTAGTCTGTTAAAGAGAAGGTAATGGGCAGCTAAGGTAAAAAATTGCTTCAATCAAAGATTTCCTCCAACCCCACAAGTGATAGAGGACTGATCTCTAAAATACATAAAGAATTCAAGAAACCAGAACCCAAAACCTTGAATAACACAATCAAAAAATGAGGTTCAGAACTAAAAAGAGAATTCTCAGCAGAAGAATTACAAATGGCTAAACGGCACTTGAAAAAGTGCTCAGTTTCTAAAGACTGAGCTAAAGCCATCAGAAAAATGCAGATCAAAACAACTTTGAGATACTACCTGACACCTGTTAGATTGACTAAGAGAAAATACACAGATGACAGCCTATGCTGGAGAGGTTTTGGAGCAAGGGGAACACTCTTCCATTGTTGGTGGGAGTGTAAGCTTGTTCAGCAACTCTGGAATGCAGTATGATGGTTTCTCAAAAAACTGGAAATCAATCTCCCCAAGGATCCAGCAATACCAGTTCTGGGCATACACCCTAAAGATGCGCATTCACACTCCAAAGGCATTAGCCCAACTATGTTTATAGCAGCATTATTTGTAATAACAAGAACCTGGAAGCAACCTAGATGCCCCTCAACTGAAGAATGGATTAACAAACTGTGGTACATCTACACAACGGAGTAGTACTCAGCAGTAAAGAAAAAATGATATCCTAAAATTTGCAGGCAAATGGATGGATCTGGAGAATGTCCTCCAGAGCGAGGTCTCATAAACCAAGAAAGATAAGCAGGGGATATACTCACTCATTAGTGGACTCTAAACAAAAAAGCAAAAAGCAAGGCATGTCCAAGCTGCATGCCATAACCACTGAACAGCTTGGGATCTGATACACCTTGGACTGTCACCTTGGATCCCATTCCCTCTAGAGGAACACCTTACTCAGTTCTGATGTTGGGTTGAGGAAACTGGATCTGACAGGAGTGGATGTTGAACTAAGCCAAGTGGGACATTGGGACCTTGGGACCTCCTGCCCATGCTGGGGAGGAGATGTGTAGAAGATAGTGTGACTGGAGGGGGTGGGAGGGAGAAGAAACCTTGAACAAGGGTATACATGGATAGAAATTGTGACTTTTTTCATAATAAAAAAAGATGAATAAAATAATAAATGCTCAGTTGATAAAAAATTGCTTCAGTCATAACATCACAGATGGTAGATATGTATTACAGGTTTACAGACATTTTTCTTTTTGGTTCCCATGATAGCATTATACAAAAATTATTTGTGAAACCTCATTTTTCTAGACAGTATATTTACAGCTATTATTGCATAGCACTGGTCTAGGCAGTCATAAAAACCTGTATTTCTGTCCACAATTTTTAGGCATGAACAACAAATTCTGAAAACAATTTATAGTAATAAGAAGAATCAGTAACTTGGGTAATTCATGATTTTCTATTTTTTTCTTTTTTGCTAAAGCTAAGAATCAAACCCAGAACCTTGTTCTTTCTTGCTAAGATTTCTACCACTAAACTAATTCCCCAGCCCTGTAGACAGCCTTTCTTGGGAAATTAGAATACATGTTTTATATCCTAAGTGTGTAGAAGTTACAGTAGAATCAGCAAATGGGAATAATTAATTCATAAGAATGATGGAGTAACACCTGAAATAATAGAAGAACTACTGGATTGTATTCTCTTTAGTGATCCAATTATGAGGGAATTATATTCAGTGATTACACTTTCCCAGCAGAGCATCAGAATCTCCTTAATTGCTTATGTAGATGGTTAGACATTTGTGTGGCCTTCTTCATGTCCCTATTCAGCCTTAGTATACTGAATTCATTTATGCTCTAATTATTCACATCCAGATTGCCCTATAATCTCAGCAGTCTTCTCTTTAAAAATTTTTGTTTCTTTTTTTTCTGTTTTTTTTCAAAGTAAGAAGGGAGTAATATGTCTTCTCTCCTATGTTTGTAGCTAGGGTAGCATGCATTACATGTAGAATTTACTCCTTGGAATGGAATGTGCAGATATGTACTACTTGGGATAGAATGTACAGAAATGGTAAACATATTTTATGTATCTCACATTTTTCTGACAAAGTATCATAGAGTATAGCTTAGAAAAGAAAATTATTTATAGTCCTAAAGGCTGTGAGACAAAGATTAAGATGTTACAATGATCAAGTTCTAGGAAATGCTATCTTCCTTTCTTCCAACTTTTTTCTGTGTTCTCACAAAACAGAGAAAAGGGGAGACGATCAAGAGATGGGGAGAAAAGGAAAAGAAAGTTACAGAGAACACTTCTCCCAAGACTATGCACCTTCAAATGTTACAGCACTTTTATGGCTTCAACATGAATTTTGAGTAGATATAAGCATTATTATACTGCAAATAAAGAACTACAGAATTAAATTTATCTGATATTATTTGCTGAAAATGACTAAGCATGTGATTTAATTTTGTATTACACTGATAAATATTAAAGACTGTAACATATCAAGTATATTGTAGACTTATTCACTTGCTAATTGAATTTTCTATAAATATAAAAGAACTGCAATTGTTTTTAAACAATCCTCACCTGGAGTTTAAGACTTCAAGATTTGTAGATGCCATGGATGTTATATGTGTCTCTGACTGTTGATAATTTTAGAGCATCCTGGAAGGTTACACATTCATTTTCTAGTGAAACATAATCAGCCACATTTAAAAAATTTTTAGTAAATAAAAGGCAATAAAAGAAATTGCCAGGGCCTAAGAAGGAAAATCCAATTAGAAGTTTTAAAAGCACAACTGGAAATATTCTTCAGAGTGGCAAAGGAGATTCTGATAAATGTTTATGTATTTAAGTACAGTGTTTTAAGTACTCATGCATGTGAATATATAAATATGGGTTTGTATATGTATATATGTGTACATACTGCAAATAAGCAATATTGCTAGCCTTCTTTTCTCATAACCTTTATAATCAGACAAGAGATAAAACTGAGATGAAGAAATGTAATTCACTGTGAACTAGTAATGCTTTGTTGCCAAGTTTTAGAAGATGATAGGGGCTATACTGACTTATGAGAAAATTAAGAGCATAGTTTGTGAGCAGAAGCTATGATAAAAATGGTTATGTGTATAGATATGGTAGCACAAGAAAAGGGTGTTCTTTCCTCTGATGTTTTTGAAAGAGTTCAAAAATCTAAGAAAACCATAATTCTCCCCACTACCCAGAGCAGTAGTGTACTCTTGCTGCCTTACCTGGTTTGCTAGAATAAAAGCACTCTTTATTACACATCAGGGGCATAAATGGGATTCAAGTTTCAGCTTAATGTTATTAATCATAGAATAGGTAAAAACTGATTTATGGAGAAAGTCAGCCATACACAGATACACTATTTACACCAGCCACCTCTGGTGACTTCAGCATTTATCAGGAATGCACAACAATTTAAAAAGAAAGCAAAAAAGTTGCAAATATATTTGAAATGACAAAACTAAAAAGAATCAAACAGGAAGATTCCACAAATACTTAGGGTTGATATATGAACTAGGGAAAAATTGGAGTTTTTAAAGAAGCCCTATTTTTTTTTTTAAAAAAAAAAAAAGTCCCATTTTGAGAAAAGAAAATCTATATTGATCTTACATAACACTCAAGTAACCATGATAATTAACTTGAATATAAGAAAAGTAAAACAAAAGCCTTTAATTCACAGCTAGTTTCTATGATATCCAAGTTAAAACTTAGAACAACTAAATATGTCTTATTTTTCCTAAAACAAAATGGCATATTGATTTCACTGTGCTCAAGAAAACTGTCTTTACCATCTTAAATGCATGATCAGAGATAAATTGTGTCAATTTTATTATTATTATTGTTAGTAGTAGTAGTATTATTAACAAAGAAGTCACACTTTCTAACCTTGTATATTCCTATACAAGGTCCCTACCCCCTCCCACCACATCAGGTCATTCTTTCTTCTCCACAACTCTCCATCCCCTCCCTGGGCAGACGGCAGACAGTCCCATGGTCCCACTGCTCCAATATTGCTTAGTTCAGTCTCCACTCCTGGCAGATCCAGTTTTCTCCCCCTTCGCTCAAGAGTGTGTCGGGTGTTCCTCTAGGGGGAGTGGGATCCAAGGTGTCAAATTTGTAGTTGAAAATATTTTTAGAATCAAGAACCCTTGTATATATAAGGTGAATTGTTATAAGATCGAAGTGAAACAATTGAATCAGCAAGTATTCATGACAAAGTATTTATAATATTTACAGTACTTTTGCAGTGAGGAAATATATATTTGGTTTTTTTGAGACAAGGTTTCTCTGTATTAAAAATTGGCTGTCCTGGAACTCATTCTATAGAGCAGGCTATCCTCAAACTAACAGAGACTAAAATGTCTGTGCCTCCCTAGTGCTTAGATTAAAGGTGTGATGCACCACCACCACCTCAACTTCAATGTATATTTTAAAATCAGGCTTTGAGGGTATAAAACCTTTCCTAATTCTTGTTAACTGTTTTCTGTGTGGTTGAAGATGTGACTGTTAGACTTCTTGCTTTGTTTGCCTGCTCATGCTAGCTACATCATTATAGAACTACAAAAATAAATAAATAAATAAATAATCTCTTTATTTTATATAATGATATTACTCATAATATTTTATCACATCAGCATACAGCAAATAATACAACAATAAAATGAGTTCATTTATTATTTGTCTGCCTGTGCCTGTCTTATATATACAAATGAGGTTTAATTTATACTTTGAAGATATACTCCCATTTATTGCAGCATTATTCCTGATAGCTAAAACACAAACACATAAGTATCTAACAGATAAAATGTAGTATATTTTTTTTACAAAATGAGTGATTTTTTCCTTCCTTATTTTTGTTTTATTTGAGATAAAATTTTGTTTTATTTAAGGGTCTTTTAATGCTTAACCACAAACCATATTTCATAAAAAGTAACAATGTTTATTTGAGAGTTGTAATCTATAAACTATCTCACCATTGGAAATCATCTAGCTTTTATCTAATAGCATCCAGTCCCTGTGGATTTTAAACAACTTTGAATCTTTGTAATCTAATGTTGTACATACAAGTCAAATTGAAGAACTTGATACAGCCAAAGGCTTATCTGGGTCTTATGATAAAATTTCCACTTTAAAGTTCAAAACAAGTAATCTCAATATCCTTACTGTTTGCAATCATAAAAATGTATTATTACATGTTAAGAGAGCATAACCTTGGTTTAGTATGTGTAGTGCAATGAATTAGTAGCAACCAGTTTTCTAATTAGTCTTCCCCTCTGAACCTTCCTCTACTTTCAGCAGTAAATGAAAATGTAGTGACATTCTCACAGTGTTGTTCTGCCAATATTAAAAAGACTGTCAAGGAAATGAAACATATTCATGTTAAATACCATTGCATAGTCCACTGGAGAGTTATGCTAAGGGTTTTTTCATAATTCAAGAGTGAATCACTCTTACCCAGTCATGCTTTTACTCTATATTCCAACCTGTATTTAGGCCTTGGTAAAAATAATTCATATGAAGGAACATGTTTTGAACATATTTGCTTTTCTTAAAGATATTTTTGTGTATTTCTAATAAAAAGAATAAAGACAGGCAAAGAAGGCACTATGGATTAAAACATAAAATTAGGGTCCTGACTTATTTGAGTTTCATGGGACATGAACATCTAGCCAGATGGTTAAACCTAGCTCTGACTCTCTAACATATAAAACAAAATAATTTCACTGGAGGCCATTGAGCTCATTGATACCTAGAATGTCTTTGCCACATTTGTACAGAGTTATGAAGTAATGCCCCCACATTAAATTATTTATCTAATATACATTGATGACTTAGATATATATATGCTAGTCACTATTCCAAAAACCTTTAAAATACCCAAATTACGAGGTAGATATATAGTAGAATAATAATGTTAACATTTTATAACCTCTAGCATTTTAGTGCAACATAAAAAGCATAGTATCTGATAAAAAAGAAAAAATACCTGAATTCTGACAATACCATAATACTTTTCACACACATTGAGAACATTTTTTTATTTAAAAATCTATCCAATCATCATGAGCATTTCAGTTTGAACTTAATGCCTTTATTATTAACATCATTTTTTTTATTCTAGGGTCTTAACTTTGTGCAATATTATATTATAAAAAGTGCTTATGAATAATTCTAAAGTAGAATGTTCAGGATTAGTATACTAAAGCTGACATAATTAAGCCAAGTGAATATGAAAAAAAAAACCCTTTAAATCTATGTTGCCCAGTCACATTATAAATAAGTGTTTAGTTGTATCAGTAGATGTAAAATAGGACTGAAATCCTTGTTTCAGTCTAAATGTTTCAGTTTTAATTACAGCTCATGGTAGAGTCTTCCTTATGTTAAACTTTGAAATTTTCATTGCTAAAGAATAAAACTAAATTGGAAATTTGTGGGATCTGTGATCAACATGATACATTATAATCTTCACCTTAATTCAGACAAATTTGCTGTGTGTATGTGTGAGAGTCATATTTTTTTATCTATGTATCCCCTTGTTAAGGCTCCCTTCCCCCTCCCACACCTCCCAGTCATGCAGTCTTCTCTCCAATTTATCAATTTCTCATTTTATCTCCTCCACATCACAGACAGGAGGTACCAAGGTCCTAAGGTGGCTTAGTTTAAAATCCACTCCAGGAAGATCTGCTTTCCTCACCCCCACATCAAGACTGAGTCAGGTGTTTCTCTGGAGGGAATGGGCTTTAAGGTGCCATTCCAAGGTGTTTCAGATCCCAAGCTGTTCAGTGGTTGTGGTTTGCAACTTGGATATGCTTTGCTTTTTTTTGTTTAAAGTCCATCAATGAGTGAGTACAATTCCTGTTTATCTTTCTGAGTTTGTGAGACCTCACTCAGGAGGATATTCTACTAATCCATCCATTTGCTTGCAAATTATAGGATATCATTTTGTTCACTGCTGAATAGTACTCCATTGTATAAATGTAACATAGTTGGTTAATCCATTCTTCAGTTGAGGGGCATCTTGGTTGCTTCCAGGTTCTTACTATTATGAATAATGCTGCTATGAACACAGCTGAGCTAATGCCTTTGGAGTGTGAATGTGCATCTTTAGGGCATATGCCCAGTAATGATATTGTTGGGTCTTTGGGGAGATTGAATCCCAGTTTTCTGAGAAACTGCCATACTACATTCCAGAGTGGCTAAACCAGCTTAAGCTCCTACCAACAATGGAGGAGATTTCCCTTGCTCTGCAACCTCTCCAGCATAGACTGTCATCTGTGTCTTTTATCTTAGCCAATCTGACAGGTGTAAGGTGGTATCTCAAACTTGTTTTGATTTGGATTTCTCTGATGGTTAAAGAAGTTGAGCACTTTTTCAAGTCCCTTTCAGCCATTTGCAATTCTTCTGCTGAGAATTCCCTTTTTAGTTCTGAGCCCCGTTTTTGATTGGGTAATTCAAGATTTTTGGCTCTAGTTTCTTGAGTTCTCTATATATTTTAGAGATTAGTCCTGTGTCACTTGTAGTGTTGGTGAAAATCTTTTCCCATTCTGTAGTCTGTCGTTTTGTCTTATTGACTGTGTACTTGGCTTTACAAAGGAAGCTTTTATCTAAATTTCTTTGGATATTTAGCCAAAGGGTCACATAAGAAATAAAAAAGCAAAGAAACTCATAATAAGAATGTGTAATTAAAACTGTCAAGAGTTAAATATTTTTTTTCATCTATCTTCAGTTTTAAGCCCCCAAATGGAATTTTTTTGTATATATATTTGAAGTATCTGGGAGTTAGATTACTCTTCCTATGACAATGAATATATCTTTCTTTCACAAAAAATTAACATTCAAATGTATATTTTTTTCTAATACAAGCAATAATTACTGTGTGCTTACACAAGTATATATGTATGTGTATCTTTGCATGTGTGCTTGTGTGTGTGTGTGTGTGTATGTGTGTGTGTGTTTGTGTTTGTGTGTGTATGATGAATACACTTGAGGATATGGGTGTTTAAACCTATGCATGTGCATGTGAAGACCAGAGGAGAATTGCTTTTTATTTTTCTCTATCACACTCATCTTTATTCCCTTGAGGCTAAATGACTCAATGAAAAGAAGCTTTGATATTTTTGGCTAAGTTGGTAGGCTAGCAAGCTCCTGGGATTCCTCTGTTTCTGACCCTTATTGCTGCAGTTATAAATAAGTGCAGTTACCAACTGATTTCATAGCAATTCTTAGGATTTCAATCCAGGTCCTCATGCATGCCAATCTTCTTACCCACTAAACTACATTCCCAGACTACTATACAGCAGCTCTGATTTAACTCAGAATGGATTATTCTACTTGATCGTATAATTATATCATAATTAATATTAACACTCAAAATTTTAAAGTTTGAAAATATATATTATAAAATGTACGGTAAATTTACAATCTTAAACTTTTAAACTCAATGTACAAGATGATATTTCTTCTTGAAACACTTCATGTGAAGGCCAAAGAATATAAAAGATAAATGAGCTAGTGTATACAGTTCAAGGATAATTTTCTTTCTCAAAATGTTGACACTGTGAAAGTGCTATTATTAAACCATTATAAACAAACCTTTGAAATTTATTACCTTTTACACTACAAGGCCTAAAATGTAATTTTCTGTTTTGAACTCCCAAAATACATGATTAAATTCATTTTTAAGTGTAGCAATTGTTTAGAAATATAAAATAAAAGTGCTTTTGAAATTGCCTAATGAGAAATTGTTTAACACTGAAATATCCATCATAAAACCATATTCCACATAATAATATGAAAATGTTTTCATTATAAGCAACTATTTCTAGAAAAACTTTATAAACCTTTTGTACCTATTCATACATCTACTAAAGGTATTACAGGAAAACACTGAAATAACACTTATATAAATATGCATTGTATAGAAAAATGTGTACAGAAAAGTGTGAACGATGATTATTTAGTGTTTACAACATTTTAATATATTTCCCCATTATATCTTTACCATAAAGTGTTGTAATAGTTAAGCTTAAAATTTATGAAAATAAATAAACAAATATTTTATATTAATATGACAATATATATTTATGCTGCCTTTTTGTATTTTTTCAGTATTTTGACCAATCTTTGTATTAATTTTTGCAATGAATTCACCTTAAATCCTTGTAAAAATAAAACTGTAGTATACATATTTTAAGATTACCAAAACTATTGTCTTTTTGAGATCTTTACATGCAGATATAAATGCACATATAATGAACATAATTTTAAAAAACACAGCAAAAGTTGCATCAACTAGAAATAACTTAATAGATTAGGTTCAACAAATGTAACTGAAAGCAGAAAAACCTTCTAAATAAAGAATATCTGTATCATCACTTCTATCAAATCAGAATTTATGTCCTAGATTTTTATGAAAGGAATCCAACACCATGAAATTAGATGATAGTTACTCATGGATTCTGAGTACATTGTTGCTGTGAGATTGTAAGCATTTCCCACAGAACTTAATACACAGCTACTAAAATAAAATTTGTACTGTAATGAGCTTGGCAGAAGTGAAGATATTATAAAGAGACACTAGTGTCTTACAATCTGACTATTGAAATGATGGACTCTTAAAAAAATGATAATTTCTCCAGAAGTCTTACACTAAGAGAAAGAAGACATCCCAGCCAAAGAGAAAACCTAAAACTGAACTCAAGACAGTAAAGGATCATTGGAGGGAAGGAATATATTTTGTACAGGACACTCCAATGGAGTCTCACTAGGTTACATGTCCAGCAGTACAAGACAAAGAAAAAAGAAGAAAGAAAAAAATGAAAAAAAGGTCTCAATGGTATTTTTGGAAGTTTATATGTTACAACATTTTGCCTGGTTATTATTATTTATTTTTTACCTGATAGACCCTTATACATTATGGCTTCTGATTTTGTGTTATAGGTTTTCTCTGTGTGTGTGAATATGTGTCTCAGCATCTGTATGTGTTTTCTATCTTTGATTTCTTGTTTTTTTTTGTTTATTAGTTTTGTCACTAATTTGATTTTTAAATTTTATCTTATTATTATTATTATTATCAATTTTAGATGCCTGTTGTATACTAAAGAAATATAGAAACAACAGGTATGGACTTGGGTGAGAAAGTGAGAGGGTCTGAAAGAGTTGGGGGAGGGAAAACCTTGATCAAAGTATACCTCATGAAAAATCTGCTTTCCATTTAGAATATAAGTATACTGCAGAAAATTTTTGAAATGTAAAGAAACTTTTCATATACAATCTGTCTTGAAATCATCAGTTATTTATCTAAATTATATATGATTGTTGCCTGTTTATGGATATAATGTAAAAGTGAAAGATTGTTTTTCTAATGGGGAACTTAAAATCTAATGATGAGTAAGTATGGTAAAATACTAACATCTCTGAAGCTACAAAAGCCAGAAGTTGTGTCTCATTTATTTTCTTTTTTTCTCCTTCACACCTGCACTTAATGTCACTTACTTGGTTCTGCTTGACTCCACATCTACCTAGCTCTGTCGTTTCCTTTCCCTAGGCTTGGACCTGAATGCTCAATGTAGACTGAAAGTTTTACATTCTTGATGTATTCTTTCCATCCTAGTTTTTCTTATTTTACCAAAATATAGATTACAACCAAAACATGGGGCTCAGCACTCTCTCTACACTATAAAATTGTTGTTTATTATTCTGTTTCTTTATATGCTTTTGTCGTCCAGCACCATATTAAACCATATATTTATATTCAAGCTGAGGACATTCAGTATTCAAATTGAATAATGTCTTCTCCTATCATTTAGCATTATAGTTAGTTCCTTAACAATTCCAATAATCTGGTGGAAAATCGCACTTATATGTACTACCACAATAATGCATCACAATATTATATTCATTTACCTGCAACTCTGTAATATGAAAGCTTGTAGTAGCTGCTACATTTACTTTATCATTCAATTACAATATTATAGATAAATATACAGATATAGATTTCATTATGCCTATTTTAAGGCTTGTAATGCATTACATATCACATTAAATTCTAAAATAATTGCTTCTAAATAGAGTAAAATGCTTGTAGTTTAAAATGGCAAGTTCTGCAATGATGCTGTACACAAAAAGACATATGAAAAACCCTAGGGCTACACAAACGAATAAACAGGAATGATGTCATTGAGACCTATGTGACTCATTCTCTCTCTATTTTGTAAGTATACTGAAGTTATTACTAAAATTTATATGTTCTTTATACTATAATCTTATATACACTAAGATAATTTTGTAATAACGAAGATAGGAAATTAATTAAATGCCATGTGATATAGTGTATTTTTATAAATTACAGTACATTCTATAGCATAATACTGATATTCAAAAAATAATAGAAAATTATAAACCATAATTTAAGTGAGAAAATTACAAAAGGGGTCAGTTTGTATGATATAATGCCATGTGTGAGAAAAATGCATTACATATATAGTATACATTTTCAATTATGGATTATTATTTTTGGAAAACTGAATTAGAAATTGAAGAATCTAAAAAAACATATAAACATTTATACTTTAGAAAGCTTTGCTGCTTATTATTTGTTAGTACATAAAATATTACACCTCTAATAAAAAGACAAAGAACAAATAGTCTCCAAAATATGATGCCATACTTACTGTTTAAAAGACACACTAGTGGTTAATTACACTAAGAACCAAAAAAAAGAACATTAAAGAGAATATCTTATGTGTGTATAAAGGTTTGATTTAAAAACTTCAGAATCCTGGAGGGAGAATGAAGTGACATTTTTGTATGATTAGAAGAAAAGGAGGAAGTTATGTAAAGCAATTAAGAAAGGAGAAAGATAGCACACTTTGAAAGGGTCTTTTTAAATAACTTTAAGCAACTTACTTTCAGTATTAGAAAAGACATTAAATTGGTGAATCTCAAGCCTGATGACACACTATAGTCACTCAAGGAACATTTATAAAATGTTCAGTCTTAGGTCCCTAGCTCCAAAGATCCTGCTTTAATTTATCTTGAGTGGTGCCTGGGGATTATCATCTATAGCCAAGGTCACTAATTAGCATTTTAACAGATTTTAACTCAAGGACACTATCACATTTACAATATACAGCAGTGACTATGGCAGGCATTGGTGAGTCTGAGTTGACTGTAGACTAAAATTCACAGATTTCCTTGTATATTTTAGCTGCTATATAGAAAAGATTCAAAGTTCTATACTGAAGCCAATGTTAGAGCAAAAGATATCTCTGGTCAAGAAAGATCAAAGCTCAGGCTTAGGTAGAGATCTATCATTCTAGTAGGATAGGTTCAACTATCTGGTCCAAACTGCTGCAAGGAAGGTGGGCTCAGCTTAAGTCATGATAAAAAGATAGGCACAATGCATTTTGAAGAAGACACCAAATATTTCCTTCCCAGAATCACAACACTTGGTTGCTAGTTTACTGTACCAAAGGATTGCTACTTCACCAAAATCTTTTAGCTTGGAAATTAGCCTGGTTTGAAAAAGCATAATCTTTCCCCTTTTTGTGTCTCTTTTCAAAGTATGCTTTCTTTAGGCACTTTGGGCTTTCTTATGCTTTTTTTTTTTATTTCTAAAGCCCCTCTTCCCACCATGTGACTTCTTTTCCACTATGTGTCTGACCTCTGTGACTGCTTAAATAGGATACCTTTTCTTCTCATATCTATTCTCTTCCTTCTGCAGCTGCTGAAATTTTCAGCTTTCTTGCCCTAGGGTTTTTTTTTTCTTCTTGAACACTAATAATATAGTCTCAGTGCTTATATACTCTCAGTGCTTATGTTTGAGTCAATTTTCTTTTTTTTTCTTCCTTCTTTATTTTGTATTTATCAAAAAAAAACACAGTAAAAAGAATTTAAAATGTGGAAGAGTTAACAATAACTATACAGAGGATAAGAATGATAAGCATGGCTTATCAAGGGAAGAAATACAAATAAGATTGCTACACCTATATTCAATTTTCAAAATCTTTTACTAAAGCAGCTAAGAACACCAAGAGGGAGCCTTGATTTTCCCTGCATCACTTGGAGTTGACGAAGAACCTCACAATTCCAGTAACATCAATATAGGATGGAAGTATGTATTTACAGGAATTTTCAACATGAAATATGTAAGATATATTAAATATTAGTTTTTTAACCACTATAAGACTTTTTTATGGTAAGGAATTCAATTCGATTTTCTCTCACCTACTTTATAGGACTTTCTGCAAATCTTTTTATCTTTTTCACCTTATAAAATCTTTATTAAAATGTTTTAAACCTTCCCAACATGATAAACCTTTTATTTACACAAAGGTCCTATTCTAGTTTTAGAATTTAAGTAACTTAAGTGTCCAGCCACCTCTAGATTTCCCTTATTTCTTTTGAATAGATTTTTTTGTTTGGTTCATTGGTTTTAGTTTTGGCTTTTTTTCTAACATAATATTTTTAATTTATTAGTTGGGATTCCATATGATGCAACCTAATCACATTCATTTCCTAGTCATTCAGGGCCACCTCCACTCTTGGAACCTTCTCCCCTCAAAAAAAAAATAGAAGAAGAAAAAAATGTACCAAGTCCAATTTGTGTTGATCATATACCCATTGGAGCATGATCAAATATTCAGTGACTAGCCTCTTAAAAAGCTGAGTTATTCCTCATTCCCAATTCTTCCAGAAACCAGCAACTGTGAAGAACTACATTTTAGCATTCTATCACAATTTTTGTTAATTTTCATTTATGGCTTCTTGTCTAGGCTGTTTTGTTTTTAGGCGGGTGACTACAAACTCATGAAAGACTGTGAAGCTAGACCCCAGTCTATGTAGAAAACACACAATTACTACCTGCATTAGAGTAAAGGCCCAGTGTATTTTCTGCCCTACTGTGTTTGTTCTGATTTTGTGAATAGCACACCCTCACCATCAGAAGTTTTGTCTTGTTGAGACACTTCAATGGGAGGGGTGGTCTTTTTGCTGTCAAAATTCATTCTAAGAAAACATATAAAAGGCATACTGCTCTGAACATTGCAAATTTTGACTGAAATTAAGATTCTTTTACATTGTAGCTGTAAAACTATAAATAAGTTATATTGCCTAAGTTTCTGTCTGTAAGAAACTATAAGACTTGTAGTGTGAGTGTGAAGCACACCAGGTGTAACAAATCTTATAAACTGTATACATAGCATCAAATCAGGAAATGGGATATTATTGTAACTTCATTCTTTTTAAGTTATATCTCTTGGGCTTTTTCTTTGGATCATTATATGTTCACAAATACATTCAACAACGGCAAGATTATAAGAAGAGATTTAATGGAGAAGGCCATAAGTTATGATTGTTCAAATAGGGCCAGGAATCAATGAAATATTCAAATGGAAAATACAGTGTAGTTTGAACAGAATAAAGCAAAAGGATATAGATGTTCTCAGTTAAAAGTCATTGAGTTATGAATAAATAAATGAAGAAATATTTGAATTATGGAGTAAGTGAACACCTATCTGACTGTTCATAAAACAGAAGCAGAAGCAAAAGAAGATATGAGTCAGATAGGACCTTAAATAAGAAATCAATGAGATTGATAGCATAAATTATATTCAAGGATTAAGACAAAGATAGCTTGTCAGAAACTAAATCAAAACAGAGTTGAAATTAGAAAGAAGGGTGTGTTCCATATATATGTCAAGGAAAATGGATTAGAGTTGACTCTTAGTAGAATCAGAATAGGTTTAATGAAGAGGTGAGAAGATTTAATTGACCTTTTAAAAAGGTTGTTTCAGATGCTGTTAATAGAGCAGATAGAAAGGGACAAGAACATAAGAGGGAGATCAGCTAGGATGCTATTTCAGTACACTTTGAAGGAAAAGGTAGTGGCATATAGAATTGCAAAGGTTGAGGGGGAATACACTAATTTGTAGGTTAAGCCAAATCAATCATACAAGCAAAATGGAGTGTACATAAATATTGCAATCATGAATAATTTATTAGAATGGTAATAAATGTAGGACAGAGTTTTTGTTATATTGTATACATTTAAATGAAATAAGGCTCAAATTTTCTAGAAAATTTTAAAAAATGTCTTGTTCCACACATCCTTTCAAATATGATTTTGTTCTTTGATCTTCAGAATGACAGCATTCTAAAGCAGGAAATTCATGAACAACTGTCCTATTGAATATTAGCTGACCTTATGATGAAATTTCATCCAGCTTTGTCATGAATAGAATAATTGATAGCCATTTTATTGTTGTGAAGAATGTTGAGCCAATGTTTATTTACAAATCCAGTTTACAATACTTTGAGACTTTAATTTTAAAAAACATGTTGGTATTCATATGACTGATTTGTCAGTGTAAGGTTGCACATAAAATTTTATTTTATGAAATCTTTTCAGCTTACTTTTATGTGAGCTCTTGATTAATAAGCCTTTTTTGTGTCATGTTTTGCTGTGTTGTTTCACAAACAGGGTTTTTGTGTGTGAAAGTCCTGCCTGCCCTGGACCTCACTCTGTAGACCAGGATGGCTTAGATTTGCAATCCTCCTGAGGAGAGCCTCAGGAGTAAAGGCATGCACCAACACCACAGGGCTAATAAGCCTTTCTTTTTTTTTTTTACTTTTATTCTTCTTTCGTACATCTCCATTCCATTTTACCCTCCCTCCCATCATCCCAGTCCCTTCCCCTTCCTCCTCTCTCCCCCAGATCACAATAGGACTTGGCACAAACCCCTCATAACAAGGCCGGACGTGCCATGTCAGTAGGAGGAAAAGGGTCCCTGGTACAGTCAAAAGTACAAAGAACACCCCACACACATTATTGGGAATCCCGTAATAACACCAAGCTCCACAGCCATAAGGTATATGCAGAACAGTTGAGGAGGAGGAAGGATTGTAGGAGCCAAAAGTGTGGGGGTACCATCACAGAACAAAGCCCACAGAATATACTACATCGGACTCATACGGGCTCACATAAACTGAGGTGACAAACATGGACCATGTATAGGCTAATGAATCTTTCTGTGTCAACTATTCTCCTGTCCTAATCTTATCTCTTTCAATTCCCACATTAAATTGTGCTGATTCTTCATGTTCATACAGGTCTAGGAGGAAAATACATGTAAGAATTTATCTGCATGAATTACTAGTGAGGGAGAAATGTTCTGTATTTGAAATTCATTCTTACTTCAAAACCATTTTTTCTGACAGGAGGCTTTAAATTTTTTGTACACTCAGTATTAAAAATTTAGACATTAATACATGAGCACAAAGGAATTTTTAGACTATGTAACAAGACCACTAAGGAAATGTTTTGTAAAGTTAAGAAAATTTTCCAACATTGAAGAGGAATTCAATTACAAAATATTAACATAATATTTAAATGACAAAACACTTGTGACTACTTATTAAAGTGGAACCTTAAGAGATCTGAATTTTTGAATTGCATACAGATTCACTTGAATATGCTTATCAAATTTAGCTAGATAAACCTATTTCACAGAAATATTCGAACAAAGGAGATGTTCACCTTTTTATTTATTCATTTTGGTTGTAAATACTATTAGGTATAAACTCAAACAACTTCTCAGAGAAATTCACAGCTTACATATCAGTATGTTATATAATAGTCCACTCTGAATAATACCTTCTGGCTTTCCTTGCTCCACAGTACTCTGTTTTATAGAATGTTTTATTATTATTTTGTTACCTTAATTTTGAGAAAGTGTATTACTATATAGCCTAGGCTGTCTTTGAATTTTTAATCTTCCTGCTTCAATTTCCCAAATTACAGGCATGCCTCTACTATGTCTGTATCTTTTATAGAATTTGACATTTATCTCCTATTAACTGTCAGGAAGGAGGAAAATAGTTTAATAGTTATAAACTATTATCTTTCAAAAGATCAAACATGCCAATAACTTTAAATGTGTATTTTAATCAATAATAAAGCTGTATGCCTATAAAGTTATATAAAACACTGAACGTTACTAAGTGACATTAATTTTTCATCAATCACTACTGGAATATTTCATACTATACATTCTCATTACCTTGAGAAATATGAATCATCATAAAGCTTATGAAGACTCTACCCTTATTTATAAAATAAAATACCTGTAATTTTAATAAACAGCCAAAACTTACACATTTTAAACTACCTTTTGTGCAAAACACTATAACTTGACATAACCAAATTTTATATTTGAAACATGAAATAGAAATATTAAATATTGTCTCAAAACAAACTTCCCAGAAAAAAAATAATCCTCTAGTTTTTAATATAAGATCCTGTATGTTGGCAAATTTAAAATTACTTTGGGTCATTCTTCCTACTTCATGAGATGTTAGATTTAAGAGGCAGTCTTCAGCACTAACCAGCATCACATCATTGCAGCAATAGTTTCAGCAAGGCCAAACATTGCTGTCAACCAAGAAGATTATAATTACCAATAATTATGCCCCAGGAATCCATTCTAAAATTACTTTGACATCTGAATCTCTGAGAGAGTAAGATCTTAAATACCATATAAGATTTGTTCATATTCACATGGACAAAGTTCTGAAGATAGCTGAAACTTGAAAAAATCTGTTTCATAACTATTTTTTTATCATCATATGTAAATGGTGTAAGAACCAGTTCAAATAGGGTTCCAAAATTATAAAGAGGATGAACAGGAGACTCAGATTGCCTTTACTCAAATAGCCCTTTTTTAAAGTTTTATTTTCTTTTTGAAAATGAATATCAAGCTTTATATAAAAAGGTAAAACATTCAGGATAGGTAAAAAAAAAAAAAAAATTCTTGAGAGATCAAGAATAAAGGGAAAATTCCTAATTTTCATAACTATTATGTGAATCTATAGTAGTTAGTTAGATCCAGTCTGAACATTTAGCATGTATTGTCATAGTCTGTGAATTGTCCACAAAAAATATCAAGAGGTTAGTATATGTTTCATAAGTAGTCAAGAAATTTTTTTGGCTACAGACAATTTTACAACTCTTTAGCGTAAAATATTAATTGCAACTAACATTCATGTGCATATACATACATATATGTATGTCTGTATGTATATATATTTATGTATGTATAAATGAGATTGCTCTGTATAGCTATGGCTGTCTTGAAACTTACTCTATAGTCCAGGCTGTTCTGGAACCCCCAGGGATCTACCTGCCTCTGCTCCCTAGTTCTGGTTATAAAGAAAGTAATGCACAACCAAGGTCTAGCTCACTGACATCTGACATTCTTTTACTTTTATTATGATTTGGTGATTTTACATCATATACCTCACCAAATATTGTTATCAATACTTTCAGTTTCATACCCACTCTTATGATCTCCCCATTTACAGTCTTATTTCAGGAATCTGAGTAGATAATTTAGGGTGGCCTTGGTACTGCTTAACTACTCTTTCTTTGTCAAACTGTCTCTTAACCTTTTTGAGCAGGACTGTATAGTATCACTTAAGGAGTAGTCTGAGCATAACTCTGGTGCTAAAATGTACTACAATGTATTTATATAGTATTTATCTCCCATAAAAATAGTTTGATATCATAAGAGGTTCTAGGAAGAAAATCTATAGTGTATTCAATGAATATAAGCAATTCAATATAGTTTGAATGAAATATATATTAAGCAAGCAACAATGCCATAGTCATTCTGTGAAGAAATTTACAATCTAATTATTTTTTCAGTAGGGATAATGACAAGACTCTTACTATGAAAATAGTAGGTTTGCTTACTTTCTTAAGGAAAACAGTTATTCTTGTGTATTTCATTCTATATTTTTTTAAATTCATTTATGAGACAAGGACTCATGTAGGCTAGGCTCATATTCAACAACTAATTTTCCCAATTCCATCTTCCACATGCTGGATCACAGGTGTGTTTCACCACATCCAGCAGCACTTAATTTCTTGGAGTATTAGAAATTCAAAGACTGATTTCTAAAACATATAGAGAACTCAAGAAATGAGTACCCAAAACCTTGAATACCCTAATCAAAAGATGGGGCTCAGAACTAAAAAAGAAATTCTCAGCAGAAGAACTACAAATGGCTGAAAGGCACTTGAAAAAGTGTTCAACATTTTTAGCCATCAGAGAAATACAAATCAAAACAACTTTGAGATACCACCTTATACCTGTAAGATTGGCTCAGATAAAAGACACAGATAACAGTCTATGCTGGAGAGGTTGCAGAGCAGGTGAAACACTCCTCCAATGTTGGTAGGAGTGTAAACTTGTTCAGCCACTTTGGAAAGCAATATGGCGATTTCTCTATTAAATGATAAGTTGAATATTTTAACTGAAGTCCTTATTGTGTCAAAAGATTTTTCCAAATTTTCCAAGTTTGTACATACACACTAAGATAATAAGAATGCTTTCTTTGATCATGCACTTTCAAACATATAACACTAGTGCTCTTGCAAACTCTTTCCAAAGCTTGATGTATTTTTACCATGGGATACATATAATACAACATTCCAAGCCTTGTTCATGATTGTATAGAGTAGAAATACATTAGGAAATATTGTGTAATTTAACAGTCTGTGGCACAGGTTAGTACAAAGTGTCACAAGAGTATCCAAGTAGAGGGTAATTCCACCTTAGAGACTTAATGAAATGTATCACATAGAATATCAAATTCTGTGTGGTTTCCAAATGAAAATCAGAAGAGTGGTAGATTGAGATACTGGGGAAGAATATTCAAAGTCTACAGGGAATATCTACAAGTATATATTGGACAGCTGAATGAAAGAAGGATACAGAGCAGTATTAGAAAGAGAATGACTAAAAGCAGAAATCTTTGAATGCCAAGTTAAAAAGATTAAACTTGAGAAAATTGGGTAAAAAGAAAGAGTTGTAATAATCCAGGAGTAAATATAAAATTAAAAAGTTTATCACAGAGCTAGGGAGATAGTTTGGAATGTAGGGAGAATACCTAAATATAATAAAGGCGATTTACAAGAAGCCAACAGCCAGCATCAAACTTAATGGAGAAAAACTCAAAGCAATCCCACTAAAGTCAGGAACTAGACAAGGATGTCCTCTCTCCCCTTATCTATTCAATATAGTTCCCAAAGTTTTAGCTAAAGCAAAAGAGGATTAAAGGAGATTAAGGGTATACAAATTGGAAAAGAAGTGAAACTATCTCTATTTGCAGATGATATGATTGTATACATAAGTGACCCACAAAATTCTTCCAAGGAACTTCTATGACTGATAAACACCTTCAGCAATGTAGCAGGATATAAGATTAACTCAAAGAAATCAGAAGCCCTTCTATACACTAAAGATAGAAGGGCTGAAAAAAATAAGGGAAACATTACCTTTCATAATAGCTGCAAATAATATTAAACACCTTGGAGTAACTATAACCAAAGAAGTAACAGACTTATTTGCCAAAAATTTTAAATCACTGGAGAAAGAAATTGAAGAGGATATCAGAAAATGGAAAGCTCTCTCATGTTCCTGGATAGATAGGATCAACATTGTAAAAATGGCAATTCTACCAAAAGCAATTTACAGATTCAATGCACTGCCCACCAAAATCCCAACACAATATTTTTTTGAACATGAAAGAACAATACTCAATTTCATTTGGAATAACAGAAAAGCCAGGATTGCCAAAACAATTTTGCTCAACAAAACAACCTCAGGAGGCATCATCCCTGACTTCAAGTTATACTGTAGAGCTACAGTAATAAAAACAGCCTGGTACTGGCATAAAAACAGACTTGTGGATCAATGGAATAGAATTGAGGATCCAGACATTAACCCAAAAACCTATGAACACCTGATCTTCGACACAAAGGCCCAAAATTTTCAATGGAAAAAAGATAGTATATTTAACAAATGGTGTTGGCATAGTTGTAGTGTGTAGAAAACGCAAAAAAAAAAAGCCTGTCACCCTGCACAAAACTCAAATCCAAGTGGATAAAAGACCTCAACATAAATCCAGCCACTTTCACCTTGATAGAAAAGAAAGTAGGAAATACACTTCTCTGAATTGACACAGGCAACCACTTCCTGAATATAAAACCAGTGGCACAGATACTAAAATCAACAATCAATAAGTGGGATCACCTGAAGCTGAGAAGCTTCTGTAAAACCAAGGACCCTGTCAATAGGACAAAACGACAGCCTACAGAATGGGAAAAGATTTTCACCAACCTGCAAGTGATAGAGGACTGATCTCTAAGGTATATGAAGAACTCAAGAATCTAGAGCCCAAAACCTTGAATAACCCTATCAAAAATGGGGTTCAGATCTAAAAGGAAATTCTCAGTAGAAGAATTACGAATGGCTGAAAGGCACCTGAAAAAGTGCTCATCATCTTTAGCCATCAGAGAAATGTAAATCAAAACAACCTTTAGGTACCACCTGACATCTGTTAGACTGGCTAATATAAAAGACACAGAAGACAGCCTATGCTGGAGAGGATGAGGAGCAAGGGTAACACTCCTCCATTGTTGGTGGGAGTGTAAGCTTGTTCAGCCACTTTGGAATGCAGTATGGCAGTTTCTCCGAAAATTGAGAATCAATCTCTCGAAGGAGATTGTATATTCTATACAAATTTAAATATATTTCTAACAGTTTCATATCCTCTGTATTTAGTTCTTCTAATATTTGTTTAGTACCTAGAGTCAGTGTATGGGCTCAAGAAAACCTGTAGATTAAGTATACAACATGAGACTGCTTGTCTCGTCACAGTAAAGAAGAAAATCTATTCCATGATGGTAAAAAGAAAGAATGGTTGTTTCATCCTCAGAGTATACTGAGAAGGACTGGAAGGGGCGGGGGGGGGAAGGGAGTTTAAACAAAGGAATGCATGGATAAAAGAATGAGACTTTATTCATAATAAAAAAGTAAAAAATTAAATTGCAGATTACATGACAAAAAAGAGAATGGAGAAGTAAGACTCCTCAAAGGAGTTGGAATTTGGAAAGCATTCTAAAAGATACATCTTTTTTTTATGATTGAAGAGCATTTTATTGTAGATACAAGGGAAAGTACACCAAGAGGCATTTGAAAATTTCCTGCTATGAACTCATCATCAACAATTTCTTATTTACTGGAGTTCTCCTTGATTCACTATGAGAAAATACTTGTGATTTTCTGTGATGTAGTTTTCAAAAATGTATAAATTAATGATCTCAACTTTACATGTGACATCTTCTAATACATTGTAGTTTATGTATTCATTTAAAATAGTCCAGAGAAAATATTTAGACATACTCTGAGCTAGAAGAAAAAGCATTTCTAGGGTAGTTGATATAGGTGAATTTTACATCACTTTTGAAGCATTTTTGAGGTCTTGGGTTTAGTTGCTAGACCCACACAAAGAAAGATATATGAGGAGGGTGGGGGTGGTATAGAGGAAAGGAGAGGAAGAAGGAAGGAAGAGTGAATGAAATAAGGAAAACAAATACATTTCCAAGCCTGCACTAGATTTTTTCTCTTAGGAAACTTCACATTCGAGTGTAGAATCTGTATGATGTAACTGAGTTTGTGAGTGTGTCTCAGTGATAGATCACCAGACTAGAATATTTGAGGGACTGGGTGCTATTTCCACAACCACACAAGCACACATTACAACTCACTAACCTAATCAACATTGTATGAAGGAATGTCTCATAACTGAATTACAAAAATAAAGCAGAAATACTAGTATATAATATGCATAAAAACCACATGCAATTTTTAAAGCATTTTCAACATATTTTGTAATAAATTAATCTTAGATATAGAATTCTATTTCCAGGCAATAACTGCTATTCTTTCATAATAAATTTCACCATTTTAAACAGAAAGTTCCACAATAGGTAGGAAATAATTTTTCTTAACTTATGCTTCACTAATGCTGTAAAATATAAAGATCAAATTTCCTTACAAAATGAGATGAAGTTAATGTAATATATAACTTTCTGCTGATGTTAACAATAATTTTATTTGATACTTCATGGATAAATTCACTGAAAATAATTTTTATGAAAAAAACTGAAAATTGACCATATGATTAAAGAAAAACATAGCTATTATTTCTATTTTTTATGTGTTTTTAAATATTTTTACAGGACTTTTATGGATTCCCTGGAATTTTTGTTTTATTAAAATGTACTGAGGCTGTAAGTTCATATTAACACAAGACCTTTAAAGTTTAATTGGAGAAGACACTCAAATTAGAAGTTCATTAGATTAAAATGTGATCTTTTGTTTTACAAAATGAAGCTTTTAAAAATTATCTATAGACATGTTTAAATATCCAAGTGCCATAATATTCTTATGTAAATATCAGCACTACAGTCTGCTGGCAGGAGGAGATAGGAGAAATGTCAAAAGTAAATTGAAATACAGAAATTATCAAAGTAGGAAATACAGAAGACTCTTTTAGCATTGGAAAACAAAAGCCAACCCTTCAGACATCTGGACACCGATTGTTCATATAAGTTTGGTTGTAAAGTAAATCTCTCCTTCATGAAATAAAAATTAAAATAGTAGAATGTTATGCAGCTTGTTAGTTTTTCCAGGGTTCATCCAATGGTTTAAAATCTGTTTCAAACTGAAGCCAAACTGCATGTATAGCTCCAATGTGACTGAGCTGAAGAGATTTATTTTCAGTAAACTGTTTTTTACCCAAATAAAATATAAGAAAATAAAATTTCAGAGATACAGGATATATCTTGACCCCTTTGAAATTCATATGAACAGTTTGCCAATGGAATCTGTGTATAGACTTGAACCAAAATGATAGGCTACACTCGTTACTGCACAAAAGTAAATACTGTCAAAACCACATCAGTAGCCAAAATCCAAACCCCCAAAGAACAGCTATTATCATATATGCAAATATTTTTAAGCATTAAAAATGTGTTTGTGAAGTGTTTATATTAAGATGAGATGAATTCTACTCTGAATATTAAAAACAGACAAATATGACATGAATTTGGGAGTTTAAAAAAAATAAAACTTGGTAATATTTGCATTATTGAGAATGAACAAATTGTAATTTCATAATCTAAATTTTTCCCAGTCACAGGCCTTTGAATTTTACCTACTACTTTAAGAAAATGAATTATTGGCTTAATTGTGGCATATGGTACATATTCTGTATCATTCTCTGAATTTTATTTTAGAAAATTGTGGTAACACTATCAGAGAATGTATGCATTATATCAGGAATGTTTTTGTCATTTTATATTATTTAATAATATGCATTAAAATTTACATGTAAAGTCTAAATGAGATGCCATATTCATAATTGTTGGCTTAATGCTTGCCATATCATACCTCCTCCACAAGATTAAATTGTAATTATTTATAAATAAATTTACTGAGTTATGCATATTACAATACCCATCAGGAAATTTCTACAAGTCTCTATTTCCATTTGGGCAACCTGCCTATGTGAGAAAAATTTCCAGCTCACTTAGCCTTTCTCAAATACCTTTTCTGTAAAACATCCTAGTCTGTTATAGAAGAATTCTGGCATGAAAAAGCAACTTGTTTCCTTTACTGGACACATGATTGTTGTTCAATTACTATTTGTTTATTGCATTTATGATGAAATGAAGGAAATATTCCTTGTTAACTGAAGAGTAACTCACCTCAACACACACAAATTCTAGAGAAAATTTATCAGGTAAATGAGTATAATTTGGAGTATTCAGGTTCTTAAGTCAATTTCTTAATTGGCTTACAAATCCCCAGAAGCTGCCATTAATCTTCCTGAACATTTCTTCTTATGACCTTCTAGACACTTTATCTCCCTAATTAGGACAATAAATCTGATATTCATAGTACTACTGTGCAGAGATGATATTATGTGTCTTAGAAACAAATTTTGTCTGATTTCTCATAAAGGGTATCATAGGTGTTAAAATATAAAATTATCCTATAAAAATAATCTATGCAATGCCTTTTTCTTCCTTCTTCTCAAGAGAAAATATGCTCCCTATATGCCAAAATAAAGGTTTAAGGATAATGTGGATACATAAAATTTTAGGACCTTATATGAAGAAGTCAAAAATACTTTTGTCACATAGAGAAAAAAATTGTAAGCTATTTATTACATGTAATAAGCTTTTAGATAAAATATAAGAAATAAAGAAGTGTTTTTCTCTAACGTTTATGAAATATCTATTTATTCTCTTTGTAGTCAGTTTAGATGCCATTTTCTTCTTTGTTCTAAAAAATATGCTTTCTATCATCTGATTGCTTTCTTCAAAACACACCAACTTGTTTCCAGTTACAAGATTTAAGATAAAGGATTTTGTAAATATTTATATATTCATTACATTTTTATTCTGTGCCATATTTATTTGCTTGCTAGTAAGAAAACTACTGTTTTTATTTTCCCTTGTTGTTTAGGTGTGATTCGTCAATTCAATAACATGACTCTTTATCCTTTTATACATGTGTATGTGTATGTCTGAACTATAAAACACTCATTGACAATATCATCTAGCATATATCAAAATCCAAATTCCTGTCTTAAATACCTTAGGCAACGTGTTCCTTCAATTTTTCTATTAAATTCCTTAGGTTATTAGGTAGCTCTAAACTGACAATCATTCGTCTTTAAAACACCATTATGCTTACATTAATCAATTCTGAGGACTTTAAAATTAAGATATGTTACATTATAACTTAAGAAACTTTGAAAAAAAGCTCTCACACAAGGAGACATACCCTTTAGTATTATAGTCTTAAATGACTTAGGGTAGGAACAGCTGCCTATTCATATGCTTATTTGCAATTTCATTCTTTCGTTCAGATTCTTTAATATGTTCAAATGAACTCTAAATATTTATCTGTAATATAAAGAGACCTTTGTATACAAATAATTCCAAAAAGATCAACATTCAGTGATTAAATTTAGACATAAATAGGGAAACAAAAAAGGGAAATGTACTTTAGGGACTGCACATTTAGGTGCATGAAAGCACTGATGCCTATAATAGAGAAAGGATAACAGTCATGAGGAGATGGTTTATGTGGGAGTAGATAATTAGTTCCATTTGGGATATTTAATTTTGAGAATGATGAGGAGGAACATTTAATTGGAGATGTTCTGTAGGTGTAATGATATTAAAAGGGAAAAATTCAATTATAGCCCCACCAAATTATATCAGCTGTGTCCAAACCATATTGATTGTTTGTGTGCATAGCTGGTGTGCAATGTAATGAACATGAATGTGCCTAACCTCCTTTTCAACTATATATATAATTTGCTTTGTTGAAAAATATGAAGGATGATATTGTGGAATCAGGCTGTAGTGGGTAATCTCTCACATTACTCTCACTGTTCTTGTAGATCTCTTTATGCAAGCTGATTATACTGTGTTATGTGCAAGTGATTTATTGTGGTAATTAAGGATATTAATATCTGTCATATACTTGAAAGCAGTTAGAATTGATGAACCAGTCTACCTCCATCCTAGGCAGAAAAGACATCTTATAGTAAAGACAAGCTAGGCTCGTCCCTATTTATGATTAAACCTCTGTTTCTCAAGGATTAGTCTACTCCTATCCTATATCTGTAACTCCAAATGCTTTTGTGCTCCTGTTTCAAGAAATAGCAACCATGTCTTTGTTTCAAAAAGTTCTATCTATTGAGCCACACTACCTTTGTTTCAAAAGATTACCTCTTGTTATGACTCCCTTGTTATGACCACCTTTCAATCATTTCTTTGTTTTAGGATGCCATTATAACTAACTTGTTCTTATGTTGTGATCTTGTACCCCAATGACGTTGCCCACCAAATCCCTCATTTGGAAGGCACCTATCCCTGAACTTCAAAAGCCTTGTCCTTTTTTATGTCCAATGTTGGTCTCCTGAATTCTGCCTCTAGGGGGAGACAACTCATGTACGTGAATATAAACACTTGCTTTAATTAATTGCTTGTTTGCATTAATTAGGTCATGATGATTTGGATCAGCGGTCTTTCTCTTTGAAACTCTGAGATTAACAGAATATCAAAAATTGTTGAAAACAATATATGATTCTGTTTTGTTACATCTCAAAAACATGAACTTCTGCTAAATACCTGAGTAAAAAAATGTGCTTTGAGTACTTATATAACTAAGATATTGCAGAAATTAATTTTCTGGGAATTGTTTGATATACCTACATAATTTAAACGTAAATTAAACATATAGCCCTAAAATTTTGGGACTTCTCTTAAATGTTGAACATTTCAAAATGTAAAACTACCCTAGTAATCATCAAGACATCATTCAATTGCATCCCTCTAAGTTTTAGAATATATAAGTAACTTTCAACTGCAATATAAACCCTACTCTTTTGTAACCCCAACATTATTGCTAATCATTGAAAATATTATCTCTCCTTTCTATAAGGGAAAATATTTATTTTCTTAAATGGTAGACTCCCATTTTAGATTGTAGGCATCATCCAATTTGTAAAGGCGACTTACTACTACAAGTGGGATATCAAATGTTTTACATAGTATACAATAAATTATGAGCTCATTAAATCTTTTGTCGGTTTCACTTTTCTCTTTTCTACTCCTAATTCAAAGTCAGACATATAATAGGTGAATAATAAAAGATTCCTAAATGAATGGTTAAACTATCAATTTTACAGAGAAATGTAATAGTAAACTTTATAATTATCTACTGTGATATAAATATGATTCATTAAGAATGCAAATGGAGGGTTTAGGGAGATGGTTCAAAGATTAAGAACAATTATTAGTTAAGAGAAGTAAAGCTTAGTTTCCAGCAATCACATAATAGTTCAAACCCTCCATAACTCCAGTTCCAAGGGATTTGGCATTCTCTTTTGGCCTCCTCCTTGGACAACAGGTATGAACACAGTATTCATAATACAAGTAAATACTCATACACATAAAATACAAATAAACCATTTAAAAATGCTAACAGAATCCTAACAAGGACATGATACTAAATTTATTATAGCCAGACATCTGTTCAAACAGTTTTCTGCTTTCTGTGAGGAGAATACATGTTAATTATTATTTTATTGTTTTCATTATTAAGCTTTATAAGGAAGGAATACTTACACCAAAATAGACATATTGTAAAGATGATTTAAATTTACTATATATGAATAAAGAAACTATGTTATTTTAAGTTTTTAAAGTTGTTTCATCTACTCTTAAGCATGAAGAGTAAGAAACTATAGAACAAATATTCTTACTTTCCAAGCAAGAGTTTCATACAATTGTTTATTTAAGTATATATTTATATGTTTATGTATATATACTCATTTGCTAACATCTTAACAGATTTTATTATTTTATTATAATTTAATAGGAAGTAGACTTCACATATTATTAAATGTGTAAGTACTAAAATGTGAATAATTGGCAATCAAATACTATAATATAGACCAATTTGCCAACTGAGAAGTTATATATTTGCTAATATATTATCTTCTGTTCCATTATAAAGATGTGTTTCACATTAAAATTTGACACTAAATTACATGTAGTATCAACTCAAAAAGAATTTATACAGGAAATAGGCCCAGTGGTAGATGTTACAAATTTTATTGTGCCTATTGGGCTAAACACAAAAGTCTATTTGAGACCATCTCTTAGCAGAGCAGAAATAAAAGCCTTAGATGAACTTGGTGGTACATCATTTTAATTCCAGCACTCAATGAACACAGGCAGGCAGATCTATGTGAGCTGAAGGCAATCTTGGTCTATATGAAAAGTTCCATGTCATACATATTCAGGTACACTTTGAGATCCTGTCTTAGACAAAACAACAAAAAAACCCAGGATTTTGAATTTCTAAACCACCTAGTTTCTTAGAAAACCCTTATTATTTATTTTCTAGCTTATGTGTTAGACCAATTATCATATTGCTACAGCTCAAACAGAATGTTTAAAGGAAATTCAGTTAAAATAAAAAATTATATTCTTTAAGCTGGGATCACCAATTTTTATCAATTCAATACTCAGTTATTGATATCGAGAACTGATTTGAAACACATTCATATATGTACATGTGTTTGAAAATTTGAACAACAAATAAGAACATATCTATCTATTATCAGTAATGGTGCTAATAACTTGAGTCTATTCCAGTTTCAGAGGAATATCTTAACTCATCAGGACATTTCCACCTTGTGTGTTTAAAAAATGCAGGATAAACCACTACTTTCTGTGTAAGAACACAAGGCATTTTTAACTACAGGAAGAAATGAGGAGAAAATGATTATATATTTGTATAATGCATAATATTACAGGAATGAAAATATTATATTATATATATGTATATTATTATATATCAAAAGTGAGTTGTGGTCACGTATTGAGAGCAAGAGCAAAATCTCCAATTAAATGTAATAGGGTGACAAAGAAAAAGCATGCTGACTTTGCCTTTTCCCTCTTCTCTCAGAGGATTAAAAGTCTCAAAACCCACACAGGTGGGGCTGGGTGATTAGATGTTAGAAAACAGTGGTTTATTTATTCTGAGCATATTAAAGTGAACTGGAATTTAAATGAACTGCAGGAAACCCAAGGCAACAGCCAAAATCAATGACTAAGGAGCTAGGAGATCTTAATCTGTGTAAAACTGAAAGAACAGAATATGCAGTTTAGGTCTGTGCTAATTAACGGAAAGAGATAACACTAAAAATAACTGAATGGTGCAAGCTTCAGAAGGCAGCAGAAGGGTTCTGGCAGAAATGGAACTATCAGGACGGAGTTGGTGTAGAGAGAGTATGACATTGGAGAGGCAGAGTAAGAGAGAGACTTTATCACACAAAGGAAGAATTGTTGAAAAGTTTCATGAGATTTGTGAGGCAGTGATGAGGATCTTTTCTTGATGACTGAAGCAGCTGAAATGAGACATGTTGCCAGAAATCCCAATACAAGATAAATACCTCTCTGGTGTCAAGGAGACAGATGCACATCAAGTTAGATGGAGAGAAGCAGTAGCACACTTTACCAGAAAAAAAGAGTGTTGAGTCAGGACTTGGGTGCTGATACAAAAAGCATTAGGTGGTTTGCAAAAAAAAAAAAAAAAAAAAAAAAAAAAAAAAAAAAAAAAAAAAAAAAAAAAAAAAAAGGCATCTACTGAGAGTGGCAGTATTAGAAGGCATGGCTTATTGGTAGAAGTGTCACTTGGGAGGGAGGGCTTTGAGATACCCTAAACTCAATGTACCCTATACTCGATGACATAATTGCTTTTTGCTGCCCACAGATCAATATGTATCACTCAATGCTCATTCTCAAGCACCATATCGCCATGCATGAAGCCATGTCCCACCATGACAATAATGGAACAAACCCCTGAAACTGTAAGCTATCTAACTCTTTTCTTTTAAAGAGTTTCTGTGGTCATGGTGTCTCTTTATAGCAGTAGAACTATAACCAAGAAACCTCCCTTTGTTTGATTCATTTCCTGTTCTTTCTCTTGGTGGAGTGTACTTGAGACTTATCCTGTCCCTATTTAAAGGCTGATGAGTAATCACACCCACTTCAAAATACAGATTTGAGTGTAAGCTTCTCTGTGAAATATTCCAAGGCATTATAAGGGTTGGGGTTGGTTGGTTGTTAACACATTTTATATTATCTGGGAAGAGGGAAACTCAGGTGAGAAAATATCTCTCTCAGATTGACATACAAGTAAGTCTATTGGGGCAATTTCTTGATTTATGATGAAGGACAAGATGCAGCCCATGGTAACTGGTATCATCCCAGGAAATTAGTCTTTGGTTGTATAATAAAGGAAGCTGAGCAAACCACAAGTAAAAAGTATTCCTCTATGAATTTTGGCTATGCTCCTGCTTGAATTCCTACTCTGACATAACTCAGTGATGGCTCAGGATCCCTTCTGAAGTTGTAATAAAAAATGAACCATTTTGTCATCAATTGGTGTTTGTCAGTTTTATCTAAAATATAGAAAAGCAAACTAGGACAGGAATCATAAATCTTACTAGTGAATTAAGAATATTGGTATCCATTATAAAGCTGGTAACCTCACAATTTCACTAAAATCAATGGATACTTTAAAACCACATTATAAATACAATTTAACTTGATAAATGAATTTTCAAAACACAATACTACACACTTTCAAGATGTGTTTAAGATTAGAGAAATTATATCAAACTATGACTCAAATCCTGTACTTGTTTCTAGTTTTTCACTTTGTAACAACAAATTCTTACTATTTTCATAATGTAATATTTTATGACTAAAATAATGCATATGATATACAATTAACATACCTAAAATAACTATGCTGTTATAAAAATAAAAATAAAAATCTTTACCAAGAACTGAATATTAGCAATAAATTAACCTTGAACATACCTGTCTCAAAAAATTCTTTCACTTTGCTGCTTATCTTCTCTACCGACGGTTCATTATGCTACAGAATCTGGGAATTGTGATTGCTTACTGTTTATCACATCTCCTAATATGCCATCCATTGTGGTGGTTTGAATATGTAATTATGGTCCCTAAAGATTCATGTGTGTAAATACTTGGCCCATAGGAGTAGCACTATAAGGAGGTGTTGTTTCATTGTAGTAGGTGTATCCTTGTTTGAAGGAGTGTGTCCTGTGGAAGAAGGCTTCTGCCTGTTGCCTGCAGATCAAGTCTCAACCTCTTCTACAGCACTATGTGTGCCTATATACCATTATGTCTCAACATGATGATAATGGACTAAACATCTGAAACTGTAAGCCAACCTCAATAAAACATTCTCTTTTGTAACAGTTTCCATGGTCATAGTGTTTCTTCACAGCTATAGAAAACTTAACTAAAACACTCTATATAGCTAAAGCATTCAAACATATGAATCGATGGGAGATATACATATTCAAATCAACACACTATTATGCCTGTGATTTTTTTCTATTCATTTTGTATAGACAGTTTTTACGTAATGTAACATTTTCCTTTGATTTTCTTATCCTTTCATTTTAAATTATGTTATTGATATAAGATCTTCAAGCTACAACCAATAGGCCAGATCACGCATTTTATAAATAACACTTTTGAGACTTATATGAAACTAACTCACTCATAGCGAGCTATGCTATTAGCTATGGATTTGTTGGTGCCACAATTAGTATGGTTAAATATGTTTAATTGAGTAGGGAAGAAGTATAATACAGAGAGAAAAGGAGAAAGAAGAGACAAATAACACTAAAGATATTTGTTAAAGCCATAGAGAAATATTGTCTTACGAGTTTGCTTAAAACATAGAGGGGTATGTGTGTGTGTGTGTGTGTGTGTGTGTGTGTGTGTGTGTGTGTGTGTGTGTAGTTTAAATGGACTTATACCATGCAACGTGAATATGATCCCCCAACCCCAGGAACCAGAGACTAATGAGAACTCCAGTGGTAAGCAAGGTAAACCCTTTGAGTTGTTGGTTAGGGAACCCTCTCAGCAATATAGACTACTGTCACTGTTCTTGGTTATCTCCTATAACTTGAAGGTCAAACACTATTGCTGAAGACACAAAGTATATCAGACATAGAACTTTGGAGGACTCAAGCTGGTACTGGCTAGAAGCGACCATCTTTTCTTTCATTTTATTGATTTATTTTTGTTTTACATACCAGTCACAGTTGTCCCCCTTCTCTCTACCTTCCACTCCCCCACCTTGCCCCAATTCCCCAGACACTCCATAGAGAGTATAAGGTCTCACATGGAGATTCTTGACGGCAAACTCTCATAGCATTAGAAGGAGGAGAAAATTAATGAAAAGCCTAATAACATATCCTTAATGTTGTAAATGTGGTGTAAATGTAAAAGTATATATTGAATTTAAGATACATCAAATAGAAGAGAATTTTTGCGTGGTACTAGAAATATAATCAGCCACCCATGGCTACACAGGGCATGGACCCTAGAGAACAACCTAGTACTGTTATTTTCAAAATATAAGTCAATACAAAATTTCTTTGCTCTCACCCCTCATCAAAGAAGCTTATTTTTGCAGCACATGAGTATGCTACCACAGAGACTCATAACTGGGTAAAATGTAAGTAAGTGACTCAGCTCCAATTAATCAATAACACAACTTCCATAACCTAAGACTCAGGGGGAAATCATGGAAGAAAGAGAGAAAGATTTTAATACCCAGGAGATCAGAATGACTTCTGTTAGATAATGTCTTTAGACATGATGAGGAAGTTCTGCAATCTACATAAAGACCATACCAATTAACATGGTTAACTCAAGGGAAGGCTGATTCAAGAGTCAGATCATGTTTGTAAATATTATCAGTAATCTGTTCACACTGGGAGTAATCATAATACCTTTGAGAGAGAAGGAGTCCATGTGACATAATGGTTATGAGAGACAAGGAGTCCATGTGATTTAGAGGAACTAAATGCTTACTTACCTCTAGCAGAACTCTCTGGGTTGCAAAGCTAATATGCTCACATTTATGAATTTTCTCCTCTGGAAGACAATCTCTCTGACTCCCTCAACTCACCACGCTTCCAGGGTAAACCAGTGTCTTTGGAAATAGGATGAAATTAGAGGCTGATTCCCATGCAAGAGTGCTCATGTACAAAAGTTTCTCTCTCTCTCTCTCTCTCTCTCTCTCTCTCTCTCACTCTCTCTCTCTGTGTGTGTGTGTGTGTGTGTGTGTGTGTGTGTGTGTTCATGTCTATGTACTAAGACAGGGTGGCAGTAGTGTTGAGGGATATTCTTTGGGGGGAGTGAACCACATTATGTACCTGTCAGATAATGAAAATCCATTGTAGCTTGAAAAAGATTTATGCCTTTACCCTAGTACTAGGGATTTCAAATAAATCAATTTTCTAATTTAGTCTTATAATATATTTTTGATGAACCTCAAATTTATACATATTCATTAAAGTAGTTACTAAAGAGTTAATTATGTAGCATACAGAAGAAATATCAATATTATTGTTTTCTAGACAACCATTGTTGTGTTAAGTCTTTTAACTTTTCAGGTTTGAAATTTATATATATATATATATATATATATATATATATATATATATATATATCCTGAATGGATCACTATCTCCCCTTCTTCTCTGTAAGTCATGTTTAAAATAAGTTAGCTATTAGTCTAGAAACAATCATTGGGGTACAGAGGCCGGTAATAATAATGATCAAAAGGCTGTAGCAAGATTAAATCACTTTATTAAGCCTTTGACACATTTAAAAAGTTTTAACACACATGATCTAGTTTTGATATTTGTGAAACAGTATTCTCTAGGGACTAAAAGTTATTTAAATCTTTTAATTCCATACCACAAAGGACAATGGTCCATTGTTTGTTATTAGCTATTTTATCAGCATACACTAATGGTACAGGATAGTGAATTTCCTAAAGAGGTTTTTTTTTATATATGTGTAATTACTTTTGTGGTTGCGGGGTTATAGATGAAACACTATAGCAAAAGCAATGCAAAAGAGAAAGAATTTACTTGGTCTCCTAATTACAAGTCACAATCTATTATAGTGGGAAAATCATGGTGACAGAAGCCAATGATGACTGATTACATTTCATCCCCAGTCAGGAAACAGTTATCAATGCTGGTACTCAGCATATGTTCTATTATTAAGTTCAGGGTACCTGCACATAAAAATTTTAACTATCACACCATGCATGTAATACACATTAATACATATGTATCCTCATATTACCCTCTATAATCACCCTCCCATTACCCTCTATAATTAGAATTTATAAAAGAAATCATCAACATAAATGTGGCCAGAGTTATGAAATTACAGAGGTGCTTTTAAGAAATCCAGAGCTAACTTATCCCTAAAAATCAAGGGAAAGGAGGCTCCTGGACCCAAACTAGAAAACCAGGACCAATAGAAAGGACAGAAAAGCAAGCAAAAAAATGTGTTGGTTCAAAAGTGACTGTGGCAATCAGTGGAGATGTTATAAAAAGCAAGTAAATAAATACTATCATTCCATATTCATTCAACATCTGCTCCCTACTCTCTCAACTTGAATTTCTTCACTAAGACACAAGCAAGATGGAAAATAATGTAGAGGAGATTTGAAAGAACAGAAGATAATTTAAAGATTAAATATGTATCTTTCATGTTTACTGACAGGTTGTTCATTGCTCCTTTAGTGAAATAAATCTGGTTATGACTATTAATATTATTACCAAGGAATTAGTAAATTAACCCTCTTCATTCATAAATTCTGATACTTTGGCTAAGTTAGTCGATGGATGGAAATATAGATGTATGTATTGATAGATTTTTAAGTAGATGGATGTAGTCAGTCAGGTTGCAATATGATCATAAATACATACTTTCACATCGTGTATATCTGAACATGAAGTCTTTCTTCATATTTTAACTAACAGTGAAGCAGCAAATTCCATATTGATTTTGGTAGCAAAGCAGCTATAAATCATGTCTTTATTATGTGAATAGGAGTATTATAATATTTATTTTAAAAAATGGCAAAAATGGAGCTGTTTGCTTAACAGTGGCTTTGTAATTTCTTTCCTTTTTTTCTGGTTATCAACCTCAAACATACAATTGAGTCATCAAGGGGAACTTTTAAACTGTGATCTTGGGACCACAGGCAACTTAAGTAAGAATTCCTGAAAATAGACCTGGGGATAGGGGTGGGAGTGGGGGAATATTTATTATTTTTCCAAGTTCCAAAGCTCAGCCATGTTTGAAAACTACTGATTTGCTGCTCACCCTGAGATCCATCCTTACAAAGTCCACAAATATTCTAGTCTCCTTAGTAATTAATATTTAAAGGAAACTAATGCCACATTGCTGATAATGTTATATGTAATAAAGATTGCACAATTTCTTTGGATTGATGTCTTGGGAAAATAATGTTATATGTAATAAAGATTGCACAATTTCTTTGGATTGATGTCTTGGGAAAATTTACCTATAAAGGAATAAAAAAAAGGTTTGTAAAATAAGGTTTGTAAAATAACCTGTGATAGTTAAGGTTATTTGAATGCTTTCCTTTAACTACTGCTTCCTTATCAGAATTCAAAGGCACATAGAGCTTTTAGAACGGCATTAGTGAGGAACACTTTATGCACTGTCACTGAAAAATGAAAGCGTTCATTTCCTCTCAGACAGATCAGTAACAAACAACTATTTTCTAGCAACTGGACTGTATCCATCTATTCATTTCCTGTGCCTCATTGAACATCATTAGGAATATAGAAGGGTTTTAGTTACTATCAATCCTGGTTACATTAGAATTATTCAATTACATGACAATAAAACAGCAAGGATGGTTTTCTTTTCAGCAACATTTGCAGCTTTCAATAATGGAGTAGACTTTTGGGGGGTATTTTACTTAGCAAATCAATTCATATTATATATATATATATATATATATATATATATATAGAGAGAGAGAGAGAGAGAGAGAGAGAGAGAGAGAATCTTTCCATGAGTAGAATGTAGTTCCTGAGCAGACCATAGACCAGAGAATAAATACTATCTAGCGTACTTAACTGCTTAATTATTTTCTACTTAGAATAATAAATAATTTTCACAAGGTTGAAAGTTGCCACAATAAAGAGAATATCATATTATGCCTAGAAAATATTACAGTTTTCACACTTAATGCATTGCAATAAAAATAAAATGGTAGTTACAGAGCAGAGAAAGGGGTGGTGATATTGGTGATATATATATATATATCATAATGTCTATACTAAGCATATGGTATATTTATTATCATAAATAATCTATTAGCAGTTGTACTTATAAGTTGGAAAATATTGACACTTTATTAACATTTTTCTTCTTTTGTTCTGAATATATACTTACCAAAAAACCCGCAAAAAATAATTTAACTTCCCACTGAGGAAGCCAAACATCTTTCTCCCCAATTTCTCTCTCTCTCTCTCTCTCTCTCTCTCTCTCTCTCTCTCTCTCTCTCTCTCTCTGTGTGTGTGTGTGTGTGTGTGTGTGTGTGTGTGTGTCTCCTCTATCTCATGTGTGTGTGTGCAAAACAGATAGAGGGAACTTGTGATTCTGAAAAACAAAATTTCTAACCAGTAGAAAGCCTTGATATATTGTGATTTTATTTGGATATGAACCCTTCATCTGCAGCCAGGTTGTATATAATGGGAATTCACTCAGAAAGACAACTCATGAAGGTGCTCTTACTACTGATTCTGAAGCATTTAGGCATAAGATCTGAACATGTTTTCCTTTTTCTTTTGTTTTTACTGATCACCTATCACACAAAAATTAGACATACCAATCAGACCAGCCTTATCAGCATGATATCTGTCCCACTACACAACTTTCTGAGTCCAAAAATGTCCCATCCTGGTTTCTATACTTCCCTAGTAACGTTATATAAATTTTAAGTAGTTTAATTGCTGAAATAGAGTTTCATATTTGTGTATCAAATTCATATACATAAATATATACATATATCAGCCCTTGCTAATCCATTCATATTTAGAGGACATTACTCTATTAGAACCACAAGAGACTTCAAGAAAGTAAAAAATGAGAATAACATAGACAGCTGAAAACAGATATGCTTTTCAGGAGAACCAAAGTTTTATTTGGGATAAAAAGAGACAGGAAGCTCCCCCAAGACAGTGAATAGCCTGATCAATGCCAATAGGAGCAGGGAAAATCTAGTTTCTAATCTTTCTTTGATACATTCCAATTACTGATCCAAGAGTGGTATTGATTTTGGAAAGACTTGCTGAGAACTTCTACCAGTCCAGAAAGAGAGTTCAAATTCTGAGACCTAGATGACCACAGAATAAGTCCAATTCAATTCCTGTTCTCTGGGTTTGAAACATGGGAAAGCTTGCTGCATGATGGCTGAAATACTCACTGATTTTCTCATATACATATCTACCTTTGATTATTTTGTTTGGCCATACAATGTGTATAACAGTAGCTTTAAGGTTTTTGATGTCTATAATCCACTATGAAATTTCAAGAATTTTATACAAGGTTTATATGAAGCAAGGGTCATTAAGAGTAAGTCACACATTTCATGCCAGGCTTAAGATATTCATTCATATTAGTATTTTATTGAACATCTTCTTGAGTGAGGTATCACAAACCCAGAAAGATAAGCACAGGATGTAATCACTCATTAGTGGACTCTAAACAAAAAAGCAAAAAGCAAAACATGTCCAAGCTGCAAACCATAAACTCTGAACAGCTTGGGATCTGAAACACCTTGGACCAGCACCTTGGATCCCACTTTTGATGTTGGGATGAGGAAAGTGGATCTGCCAGTAGTGGATGCTGAACTAAGCCACATTGGGACCTTGGGACCTCCTGCACTTGCTGATTAGGAGATAAAGTGATGTGGAGAAGACAGAGTGACTGGAATGGGTGGGAGGGGAAGGGAGCTTGAACAAGGATATACATAGATAAAAAATATGACTTTATTCACAATAAAAAATTAATAAAAAATAAAATAAAGAAAATCAAATGGATAAAAAATGTTTAAACATTTATATTTCTCAGTCTCATTTTCAACACTGAGAATCATTGTCATTAAGATTTCATATGATAGAAATACAAAATTCTTTTATTTCATTTACTGATATAGCTAAACATAATGGCTGCAACAGCTACTCACAATGTGTCTGAGTTGTTCTTTAATTGTCAAATAAAATCCAAGATGCAGCCTACTGAAGATTTACATTCTATTTGCTTCATATGCCTAGGTAAATAAGAATTTAAGAACATTAGTCACAGTGCCCACTTTTTTCCCACTAATTCTCTGTTCACTTTCATTTGACTGATATAATTCATCATTTCTTCTCTCAGGTAATAGCATTTCTAACTTCTTTTTATTCTCCATTCCCCTCAATAAAGATCAAATAACAAATTAGTGCACATGAATAATGTATGATTCAGAATTAGCTTCTATTTCTTTGAGCCCTTATTAGAAATTCCTAAAGTCCAGGTCAATTTTCTTTTTATTGACCATTCACAAATTTTCTTTTAGTGAAAAGATCCACAGGTACTCTTGCCAATTTGTAATTTTTTTGTGTACATTTATGCTTGTGCATATTTGTAGGTATGTTCACCAAACTGTGGTAATCATAAGTTAAAAGAAATTAACACTACCCTTCTTGTTGCTAGTTGATAGCAACATTTCCATGGGAAAAAATAAAATATTTTGTATTTTCAAACATTATTTGCTCTTTTCTATAAAATCTCAACTTTTCCTTTTCTATACTGAAATTGATGTTTGTTGGTTTCTCTTATGTACATATAAGTTTCTTGCTAAAAAATAAACTAAGTATTTTTGGTCCACTGTTTATACTGTGTTGGCCTTTTACCTGTACCAGTAACAGCAAGTCATTTATTGCACAGCAACATAATTGTCATGTAAATTTGCTTTCATTTTCTTTTGACAGAATGTCATTTCAATATTTCTTTCAACTGGAATTTAGCATTCCAAGTTGTTTGTTCTTCTTAGTGTTTTTTCTACATTGAAGGCTGAGAGAAAATGGGATAAAACAATACAAAATCCTGAAATATAAAAAAAATCATGAAAGGAACTTAAGTAAATCATAAAGAATATAACTCCATATAAAATATAAAGGAATAAGGAAAGTAAGGAATTAATGATGTATAACCATTCTCAGAGAAGTTTCTTACTTTTTACCTGTCAAACTGAATTTCCGTCTGCTACACTGGAAAAGGTTGTATGTTTAGGTATGTGTGTGTGTAGGTACACACAAAATGAATTCTTACATGAGAAAGACATTTAAGAAATAACTAAAAACTCAAAAAATCTATGACATTTTACAGTGTTATTTGTATTTAAGGCATTAGTGGAGCATAAGAAAAGAGAACGCATTTGAACTTGAATCCAGAACATTCTCCTTTAATGTAGCAGAGATACCATCTCAGTGAATGTAAAAATATATTTATGTTGCTATAATAATGTATGTGCTGTTTATGTTTTCACAATTTTAGAATGAATCTTTGACAAAATATGAGAGACCCATTTTTCTGTTTTTGTTGTTTTGTTTTTGATTTTTTAAATTATGAATAAAGTCTCATTTTTTTAATCCATGTATCCCATTGTTCAACATGTATCCCATGTTCACCTTCCTTTCCCGCCCCTCCCAGTCACTCTCTCTTCTCACCATCACTTTATTTCCTCCCCAGCAAGGGCAGGAGGTCCCAAGGACCCAAGAGAGACCTATTTATATTTAGAGAAGAAAGAAAAATACAAGTCAATAAAAAATTCAAAAGTACAATTTACAAAATTTGGGAGAAGAAAGTTTGTAGGAATAAAGACACATGGAAGGTCATTAAAATCTCCATTTTCTTTGTAGTGTTGGGAGGGGGAAGGAACTTTGAATAAGGATATACAAGGATAGAAAGTGGGTCTTCTTTGTTCATAATAATAATAAAAAAGAAAGGTTGGTATGTAAAATAAAAATTCCCATTTTCACATATAAAGGATTAGAGGATACTGCTCACATTTTGTAGAAAAAAATGACACATTTATAATCTTTCTATAGTTTTTTTTTTCCAATAGGCTGAGAGTTAAGGAATTTCTTTACAAACTTATTATTGCATTCTATTGAAATGACTTTAGTTTTATTTTAATCTTCAAAAACTATTGTATTAAAATTTAAAAATGAATGGAAGCATTAATACTCTTTCCTTTTGAATATAGCAAAAGTTTTTGTTTTTATATGCATTATATAAATAGAAATTACTATTTCTTCTTATTCTTTGGGTTTTTTGAAATTGCTTACATTGGAATATTATGTAAATCTAAATTTTAATATGCTGTGTTATGTGAAGTTGGATTTTGACTTTTTAATATAATTAAAACTTTATCTTTCAAAATTCATCTTTAACTCTTGGATTTCAAACATCATTGTACAGCTAGAAAGTAAACCATTGCTTAGAGAGTTCACTGTTGCTTATCCTGTGGTATAAAAATGCACAGCTATAGTAGTAGCTCATTTTCTTGGGGGAAAAAGTGCAATGTATATTATCTGGAAAGACTTATTACACTTTTAGTAACTAATGGACAGATGACCATAAGTTTGATTGTAAGAACTATACAAGGTGAAAGGACAAGTTATTCCATATTTCTTAATATTATCCATACTGGTACCAGATTAACTTCAGATTATTTTCTGTCATACCTATATTCTTCCTAGGTAATTTTTATATGTTTGATTATATCTTAGGTTATGGAAAAGCATACATCCTGAAATAAATTTCTCCCTAACATATATGTATCTATGAATATATTTAAATATATTTTTTATGTTCTACATAAAGGTTTTTATTCATTGAATTTTATGTTAAATTAATTCATAGAAATTTTATATTTTGAACATCTATGGGAAATGTGCTTTGTCTTCTAACCATATATTTAAAG